>SELW01000331.1:0-103009 GCA_004931855.1 Pichia inconspicua
AACTAAGTCATTATTATCACGTGTGTTACTCACCCGAGTACTACACACGCTGACAATTCCTCGGTTCAAGGCCAGTCACGTGCATACACGGCAGCATCTGGTTACTCGGTATTGTTGGAAACTGACTTTCTCTGAACGGTTTCCTTCGACTAGTTTATCTTTACCTTCTGTTGGCTGTTTATTACCTGACCGTCTATTTAGTTTTGTTCATGTTTTCACAACACATTATGCAAAATTTAGATTTTTCTTCAGTAAATATAAAATTAGAAAGTACATGACCTTGTAATTTTGTTTATACTATTAGAGTTTAAAACCAAACTTCCAACATAGGAAATAGTAAATCTATTTCATGCTGTGATAATACTAGTAGACGTAATTTTTAGTCAGTTGCTGGTAACGATGATACAACTTCAAAAGCAAACTATTGAATAACCCATGAACCTGATAGTATTGGTATTATTTACAATCACCCTTGCTCAAACCTATCACTTCCCATCCACTCATTACTTAGATTACATGTTTCACAAGGCATGAAAACTTTGGTACTTTTGTTAGTGATGTACTGTAATTAGCAATTATTTTCAAGTGTCGACTATGGTTGACTCTTCAGTAAAGGCAACTTTTATAGTCAAATATGATATTACTGATTTTTTCTGCGTAGAAGGATTATCATATTTTGAATGCTTAACAAATTGGAATTAATGGTAAAAGTTGAAACATGAATTTTATGGCTGTTCTTTTATAACTATATCTTGCTTGAATAATAAATTAATTTCTATCAAAAGTAATTAGATTTTAGAGTTATACCACATCGATTACAACTAAGTAACGTTTAGCTTGCGAATAGTCATCAAATGCATATAAAAGTGTATTTGAATTGATTTCTAGCAAGGTTTAATACTTTCAAAACTTCTATAATGAGTAGCGGTGCCATTGTACATACAAATTGGTAAAATTTGCTTCACTCAATGATACTCAATTTGGCACATTCAAACTTACATATTTAGAAGAAGCAACAATATACTCAGCAGTTTCAAAACATTAAACTTTTTCTTTCTTATGCTTGGAAATTTCAATAAATATACCAAAAATTTTGAGTTTAGAATTAAATTTGAATAAAATGCTTCAATACTTTTGTGATTTTGAAAAATGATCACTCTTGCAGTAAATCAGCTTCAGGTGTAGAAATACAAGTAAGAAAATGAACTAAAGGGTAAAAAACTTTTGTCATGATTAAATTTGTAATGAAAAACTTTGTTGCAATCTAAGTTACTTTGTCACAATACAAGTTTACAAATCTATAAATACATTTTGAGTTCTAAGTTCCATTGCCTTCCAATCAGTTCCAAATCTCTTACATAAGCTCAAATGTTGCAAGCTAACGCTACAGGTATACCAAATTTTTTGTGTATTGCATAAACCTTCTCGTAAAAGAAAGTTATGACAGGTCTATATTTAGATCCTTGGCTTTTTATTTTTGCTGACGTGGTTAAAAAGTTTGATATCGCTGTCAAACACTTGCAGAAATAGCACAGGAAACTTGGTTTGCTCTCCCGCGAAGCCAAAACTTCAAATATTCCTTCCTTGCATGATATGGAACCCGTTCTTGCAGCGATGATTGCGGTCACAACCGAATTATTAGGCATATCAATCGTGTCACATATATATACATTTGATAGCAAACTATAAAGTGATCTGCTCAACCTAAAAAAAAGCAATACAATTCAAAGAGTTACCAAGTTAGCTTGCTACACTGATTTTGAATGATAATGGCTCCATTGTAATTCTCAGTTGCTCAACTTTAACTATCATAAACAATTTTTTGTTCCAGCCTATAACACAATCTAGATGTAAAACGTCGGTCAATCTAGTTGCGTATCTTCCAGTGTGTCGATCCGTTGATTTTAGGTCCCATAGCTAATTATAGAATATATCAATTTACAACGCGTCAACAAATTTTTGATCGAACTTTGGTTAGCACTGAACCCCTCATAATCTCTATTCGATTTAGGAAAGTTTTAGCAATCAAAATTCCAATTTGATGGTGTCTCACTTCCAAACTTTTTTGAGTGAATTTGGTCTGTTTTATCATAATTTTGAATATTTTTGAAAACGTCCATATTACCTAAATTGGACACAACGCGCTTCTCGCGTTGCATATTGCTATGCAAGATCATAGCAGAATTGGTTGCTACTTGTAAACAAATACTAGTAATTAGTAGAAACTTGTTTTTTTGTCCCTCTCCTATATAAATGGAACATATCTCGTCTCTGTCTTGCACACTTTGGGGGTTCTTCTATCTCCACACCCACCGCCTCAGTATGCGAAAATTCCCAACGAATATTGGCTTACTGCTTACTCTGTTACGCTTTTCGTGTGCAGACAAACCCCCTCAAACTGAGCAATCAGTTCTTGGATGCTCCTTTGACAACCCAAATTTAAGTCACGGTTTTACTAGTGCAATATATCAATACGACACTGAAGACGCTACCTTTGATGCTCTTGATGTTGTAAATGAAGGCAAGTATCTTAACCAGCCTAAATTAGGCACCTTTTCCAATGAAGATGCTGGTTTCAACATTGCTACCAAGGCAATTGAGAATTTTGGTTCTAACTTTAATAATCCTCAGTTTATTGTTGATGATGGTTATTTTAATGGTATGTATTATCATATGAATTTTTGCTTTTATTTTAATCTACTAAACAAATACTAACTACCGAAATATTATACAGCTCCCGAAACTGGTTTGTACAGATTCGATTTGCAGAATTGTGATAACGGTGCACACGTTTTAATGGGCACTGGTGCATTCCAATGTTGTTCTAACTCATCAGACTCTAATTCGAATTTAAATTCAGAGTCAGATTTAAATTCAAATTCAAATACCAGTCCTTTTGCTCTTGACTTCTCGAATGACGATGAAGACTCTGAGTCCCATCTTACTGCTTGGGTACATTTGGATAAAGGTACTTTCTACCCCTTCAAGTTTGTTTATCTTAACGCGATTGTTTCAGAAGATATCTCGCTAAAAGTCAGGCTTCCTTCTGGCTCTTTGTATGATGTTGCTGACTATGTGTTTCAAGTCTCTGATTCAGACCATTGTTCTTCCATAACTGATTCTGTTAACAATGACCAACCTTTATATCATGTTGAGAATTTGGTTCGTAGAGCTGCAGAGGGAGGTGTTGATTTACCTGTTGTTGAGATTACAGATTGTCATAACGAGATTCGTACCATAACATGTACCACTGAAAAAGGAGCCGTACCATATAGCTATGAAGTGACAAGTTGTGCTATGCCAGACTATATGGTAGGATCTTTTGGACCATCGGTAACAACCGGCAGTTCAAGTATAGATGGTAAGTTGGTTTCTGCCACAATAACTCATTTTGTTGTACCTAGTGTTACCTGCAGTACTGTCTCTACACTCACTGACGCTGCAGGAACCACTAGTTATGGTACCTGCTTTTACGGTGAAACAACTGTGACCTTTGAAAAAACCTCGACTTTAGTTTTGACTACTTCATGTTCCATAACTCAAGGCACTGGAGGATACTTCGCAAATACTGTTTCAACCACCACACTTGGTATCAAGGTTCCTACTCCTGTTGAAATAACCAATTTCAATGTTGCTAAATTTTCCCCTGTTTCCACCTATTCAACTATTTTGGACCCCACCGGTAACACACGATACCCATTATGCTATAATCAGTTTTCAACCTTAATTTATGGCAATTCTATGTATACTACAACTTTTTTGACAACTTCATGTTCCTTCACTGCGGCCAACGAAGGAACATTCATCACAAGAACGTACGATGCAACTGCAGTCAGAAATAATCAGATATATTTTCTTCATATCACAAATACTGATCTAGCTTCTTTTCAACCGACGTCCACCACAATGTCTGTGACAAATCCCGTCGGGGCAGTTGGAGTTGCTACATGCGCGATTCAGTTTACGAATATCCTTCAACAGACATTGTCACCTGTTTCGTTTTTAACAACATCATGCACTATGCCAACCAATATTCAAGGTGACTTTGAGGCAATGACTACAGTAACCTCTGATAGTAGAAGCACATACACTCTCACTAACATAGTTTCTCCATCATTCTCCCCAGTCGAAACCAACATTCAAATGAAGGATTATGACAACAAGGTTTTCCAAGCCACTTGTAATGTTGCCTTTACACAAGGTGGCGCCATTGGTGCTTTGGTCAATGTTCCAACCACATCATGTAAGATGCCAGCAGATATTACGGGTTTTTTTACCACAGAACTGTCAACTACTACCTTAGGTAAGGATAAAGATGCTTCTGCGATGGTGGTGACAAATACCAACGAGCCTGTTTTTGAGGCTCTCATCCCACTTACTAATCCAGGTGGTATTTTCAACAAAGCCACATGTGAAATTCAATTTACCACTGAAAGATTTGAAACATATAGTGTTACTATTCCTACAACCTCGTGCGAGATGCCAAGCACTCTGCGCGGTATTTTTGAGACGGCTACCTCATCTACACTGGTTACATTTGGAGATGATCCCTCATTAGTGGTTGTAACAAACACTAACGTCCCATCATTCTCTCCGGCATACACCTCACTGTCCGTTACTAACCCTGCTGGAGTAAACGGCATAGCCACTTGTGCTATTCAACTTATCACTCAGTCAACCAACACCGTTACCGTTAGTATTCCAACCACGTCATGTGAAATGCCTGAATCTCTCAGTGGCTCCTTTACAGACGGATTGACCACCATTTCAACTACGGTTGAAGGCAATCCGCTTAATTTAGTAGTTACAAACACGATTGTACCTCAATTTGCGGCGTTTATTACTAATATAGAAGCGCTTGACCTCAAGGGCCATACTGAAACTGGTACGTGTCAAGTAGCGTTCACGACATTGGCCTTTGCAACTTCGTCTACTGTTGTTCCTACCACTTCGTGTGATATGCCAGCAGATATTTCAGCATCCTTTGTCACCACCACTACCACCACAGTGCTGACCTCTGGTACCACCATTTCTGCATATAATATTCTCAATGTAGTTGTGCCTACTTTCTCTGCAAGTGACTTTACCTCCATGGTTACCAATCCAGCAGGAACGTCTAGTACAGCTACCTGTCATGTTGCGTTCATCACAGAGACATATGGAAAGTCTTCTGTTTCTGTCGCGACGACTGATTGTGAGATGCCAGAAGGGCTCGGTGGCTCGTTCACATTAGCCACATCCACCACCACTGCTGCCTTGAACGATGGTTTCTCTTTTAAGATTACGGTGACAAATACCAACATTGCAGTCTACGATGCTGTTCAGACCACGTTGCCTGTCACAAATCCTGCTGGCAAACATGACGATGCAACATGTGAAATTGAGTTCACCACTCAAGCAGTCGGTACGACTACTGTTTCCATTCCGACCACCTCTTGTTCAATGCCAGCTGATCTTAGCGGAACTTTCATTGTTGAGACTTCAACAACGACCTATACTGATGGCAAGGATGTTTCAAATTTGGTTGTTACCAATTTAATAAACCCTCAATACTCCGCAGCTCCTACAACTCTTATAGTCACAGACTCTAAGGGTCAGGAAGCAACTGCTTCTTGTTTAATCAACCTGACACAAGAACTCGTTGAGACCACCACTGTTGCAATACCTACTACAACATGTGAATTGCCAGATGTTTTGGATGGATTCTTTGTTGCTGGTATCAGTACCACAGTTTACACCGAAGGCGCTACCCCAAGCACCTTGACAGTCACCAATTTTATTGTCCCACATTTCGGTCCTATTGTGACAACCTTCACATTTTCCGACCCTCTGGGTAAAGCTGTGAGTGCAACATGTGATATTAACATGACCAGGGTAACAACAGCAGGTACCACCATTGCACTACCAACAACCTCATGTGATAAGCCAGAAAAACCAGTCTTGGACTTTGTTGCACGCACATCTACCAAAGTGGTTTCGCACGATGGAAACACTGCAACTATCACTGTCACCAACACTGCACTCCCAAGTTTCCCCGCTGCTGAACAGACTATTTCTATCACTGATCTTACCGGACATACTGAAGCTGTCACCTGTGCTGTTGCGTTTACAGAAATTGATGTTCTACAATCTATTACGCTTTTAGCTACTACATCTTGTTCAATGCCGGAAGATATCCAAGGCACATTCTCTGCGGCTACGTCGACAGCTACTGTTAGCAATGGTGACTCTACCACTGTTGTTACGCTCACTAATATCAACGAGCCACATTTCTCTTCTGTTAGCACGACTATGGTTGTCGTTGATCCAACTAGTGTCACAGGCGAGGCAGCTTGTGTTATTGATGCCACGTCTATCACAACTGCTGGTAAAACTGTCATGGTGCCTACCACATCCTGTCAAATGCCTGAGAAAATGAGTGGTACTTTTAATTCCATTACCTCCTCCACGGTTTTCTCGGGCATTGCAATTACTGTTACCAACACCAACGTGCCAACATTTGCAGCGGTCATGACTGTGGTAACTGTTCTGGATCCTGCTGGCAAGCC
Source organism: Pichia inconspicua (assembly GCA_004931855.1). Taxonomy (NCBI): domain Eukaryota; kingdom Fungi; phylum Ascomycota; class Pichiomycetes; order Pichiales; family Pichiaceae; genus Pichia; species Pichia inconspicua. Next base: position 6,549 of record SELW01000331.1, read on the forward strand.
CGTGGAAGCATCCTGTAGAATCCAGATTACGGTCTCACTATCTACTGCTGTTGTTGCCACCACCTCCTGCTCTTTATCTACTGATGTTATGGGCACAGTTGAGGCGAAAGTCTCCACTACTGTTCTCTCTGCCGACGGGAAGGAAAGTCCAGTAACGTTTACCAACGTCGATGCTTTCAAATTCTCTCCGGTTGAAGTTCTCACCACTGTGACTAACCCTGCTGGAGTAACCGGCAAAGCAACCTGTGCAATTGCATTTACTGAAAATACTGCATTTAGCTCTACATTCAGTATTCCAACAACATCATGTGCAATGCCATCCGAGTTGTCAGGAAAGTTTGTCAAAGAGTTGTCTACTACTTCTGTCACCAGTGGTACATCGATTTCAACTATTGTTGTCACCAACGTTGATGTTCCATCTTTCACACCAAACCCATCGCAAAGTTCTGCGTCATTGAGAAGTTCTGTGTCATTGAGAAGTTCTGCGTCATTGAGAAGTTCTGTGTCATTGAAGAGTTCTGCGTCATTGAAAAGTATCACATCATTGTCATTGACTTCCGTTCCACCACACACACAATTGCCATCAAACACCCCATCATCATATACAACTACTTTGCCATTCTCGAGCACCCCATCATCAGTCAACCCATTGCCATCCTCCAACAGAGCATCATCTTCCAACACACCATCATTATCTTTTATCACGATTACGGATCCTAAGGGCAATGTCGGCCAGGCGACCTGCGAGATTAACCCCACTATCGTGTCTATTGATTCTCTTGAATTTGCAATCCCAACTACTTCTTGTGTGATGCCGGTAAGTCTCAGTGGTTCATTTGTTGCTGAAATCTCTACAACAACATACAGTAGTGATGATACTGTTGCAATGCTAACTCTGACTAATTGGAATCATCCATCATTCCCTGTTGCAACTGTGCCTCTTCCTGTAACAGACCCTGCAGGTAAGGTTGTTGATGCTACATGTGCAGTAAGTGTTACTGAAATTGATGTTGGGGTTACTACTGTAACAATACCAACTACATCATGTGAGCTGCCTAGCAGTGTTGTTGGTGTTTTTGTTGCACATACCAGTACAACTGTGATCACGATCTACTTGACCAGCACTGTCGGCGTTACTGCAACACCATTGGCTACTGTCACCCAATTGAAGAAACGGTTTGACAAGAGGGAAATGATTACTGTTACCAAGCCTATCATTACCACTTATAGCTCCATTGTCACGACTCTCACTATTACCAACTATGACCGTGTTCAGTATGGTGGTTTTACCACGTCAATGACGTTTGCAGACCCAACTGGCGGATCAAACCAGGCAGTGTGCAAAGTTGACTTGACTGCTGTTGCTTATGCAGCGACATCTACTGTTCTTCCAACCACATCGTGTACATTTGAAGATAACAAGTCAGCATCATTTGTAACATATCCATCAACCACAATTATTACAAATGGTAAGGACCAATATACAGTATCTGTTGTCAATACCAATGTTCCAAAGTTCCAACCAGTTGTCACCATTATAACCTTAACAGATAAGAATTTGGAGAAAGTTGCTGCCACATGTGATATCGACTTTACTTCAGTGACAGTTGACACCTATACTATTTCAGTTCCTACAACCTCCTGTGAAATGCCAGAAGGTGTAACTGGAACCTTTATTGAAAAAACATCTGTCACTGTTGTAGTGGAAGGAACAATTACATCAACCATTGCGGTTACTAATGTCAACGAGCCATCGATTTCTGGAGTTCACGAGTACACCACAACACTAACAAATACACAAGGGGATGTTATTACAGCCACTTGTTCTATTGGATCAACATCAGTTCCTGTACTAGAAACTGCAATATTTGTACCAACTACCTTATGTTCTATGCCCGAAAACGTGGAAGGTTCATTTGAAAAGGAGGTATCCACTACTGTGTACAGCACCAAGGAATATACCACGACCATCACAGTGACTAATGCAACTTCTGCCAAGAGTTGGGCCGGAAAAGCCGCAACTCTTACTGTTACGACTACTGTTGCTAACGTTGTTTGCTCACACACCAGTACCACCACTACTTCAACTCTCTCTACCAATCATACACAGGACACACGTACCTTCTACACTACCTACATCACTTACATACCTTCTCTCACACATCAAACTCCACGTATACACACTTCTATCCATCCGCTGGTTCCCTCCACAGCCTGACCCAAACTCAATTTTCACCCTCACCGAATTTATTTTTTTACCCCAGAAGTTACTGGTCATTCTGTAATTGTTTGATGTAATAGCTTTTGTCTTTGGTGATTCATCTTTCCCCTTCCTAAAAGCTCCGGTCTTTACTTACTACAACCTTCTTCTTCTGCTTCTTCTTCTTCTTTATTATACCATTTATTAGCATCATCTCTTAAATAATTAGTTTGTCGTCATCATTACCCTAACAATCAGATAAATTCACAATTCCACTCCCCCCCCCAAAACATCAACCGTTAGTTAACAATAACAATTGAAAGGTCAAATCGGCAAACAAATATAACATAACAAACAAACAAACAATTATTAAACAAATAATCACATACCCCTTTTCTACACTAAGATTTCCAAAAAAAATTCCATTCGACTAATCTACTTCAACAAAGACTGACTTTTCTAATTACCATTTTCTAACCATTTTCTTAGCAAAAAATACTTTACTATACACGTATCATGATTAAAAGAAGCTTTATTAATACTTTACCCTCACAGTTGAAAACTCTTATCTTGGATAATGATGATTCTGATTTAGATCAATATTCTTCCTCTTTAAGAAAATCAGATTTAGATATTTCTTCAGTTGTTGAATCAACTGATTCTTCAACTTCAACTACTTTTGGTTCCCCCGATTTAGAAGATAATTTATCTGAAAATTCATCTGAAAATTCAAACTCAAACTCAAATTCAAATTCGCCTTCACTCTCCGCTTCTTCCGATGATGCCGCTTCAATCAACTCAATTTCAACTGTTCATTCATTCGATTCTTCAATCTTAAATATCTTACCAAATATCGATAGTAATGCTAAATTCTTCTTATTGGAGAAAATCTTGGAACAAAAGGGTATTATTTTCACAGAATTCAATAGTATCAAACTGAAATTATTCGATGTCGATTCAACTTTAAACCCTTTTGAATTCGATAAACTAGTCTCTAAATTAGATTCTAATTCAAGAATCCTCCTTTGTGAAAAGATTAAACTGATTTATGGCTTTAACTCACTAATCTCATTCATCATAAGATTGATTAATATATTGAATTTCTCAACTTTCTTTTCAATTTTCGACATCACTTCAAATATTAAACTTTACGGTTTTTACAGTTTATCCTATAATAATCCTGTTGAAATTCTAATCAAACAGATCCGTAAAGATTTATTCATTGTTAAATCTTTCAAAGAATTTACTATCCAAGAAATGAAAAAGGAACATGATTTCCATTTACCATATAAAGAGTTTAAAAGACTTAATCTTAACAATGGTAATTTAGTTGTTGTTAAGATTTTATTTAAAAATGAACAAAAATCAATCGATCTATCACTTATTAAACCTTTCCTTTCTAAAATGAAAATGCTTCATTTAAGTTTAGAAAATGAAAGTAAACTTAAACCTTTCAATGATTTGATTGATCAATATGGTTCTAACCTTGAATATTTGAAATTCGGTGTTAATAGAGGTACTTTCAAGAAAATTCCAAATAAGAATAATATCAATACACTTAAATTGGTCAATATCGATAATTTAAATTTCATCAATGATATAAAAGATTGTTCATCATTAGATGTTTTTTTTGATAATTGGGAATTAAGAAATAATTGTGATATTAAATTTCAATCGAATTTTATCATCAATTTTCAAGTCAATCAACAAATTAATAATTTGAAAACATTAAATATTTTCCATACTTATATTGATTCCAAAGATTTAAACAAATTAAAATATTTCCCAAATTTAACTCATTCTAAAATTAGTTATGTTATTTTAGATGATAATGGATTCGATTTAAGAGAATGTAAAAAATTACAGGAATTGAAAATTCATTTCACATATCAAAAATTACTTGATGATTTAAATGGTTTAGAAGATGATACAGTTTCCAAATATTCAGAAAATATCCATTGGCCACAAAATTTGAAAAAATTATCCATCACAATTCATAATATTAAAAATTTAATTCAAAATTTTAGTATCAGACTTAACATTTTACGTAAAATCGCAAAACCTTTACCTCCTTCAATTGTTGATTTATGTATTGATATTAGTTATGATACTGGTGGCTCAGGTCCTGAACTTTATTCAATTTCAAGAGATGATATTTTGAAAATTTCAAATCTTATTAATATCATCTTGACAAATAATTTGGAAAATTTGAAATTAAAGGGTATCTCTCGATACAATTATAAGATTGGTAAACCATTAATTTTCAGTGCAATTAATTTCCCAAAATCATTGAAATTATTATCATTGAATGATTTTATTCTTGATTATAATTTCCTTGAATTTACTCAATTGAAGAAACTTTATTTTGAACATTCATTATTTGACTTTAATTTTAAATTACCAAATTCGGAAGAGATTTTAATTGAAAAATGTACTTTTAAAGATTTATCATATGTTCCAGCAACAAGTTCAAAAATTGAATTTAAAATGTGTACTTTCCGTAAAGTACCAAGTTATTCAGATGATGTTTCAAATATTGTTATTAATAATTGTCGTGTTATGGAACAACCAACAAATAATACATTTCAATTTCAACAACAACTTCAAGCAAAGAATACTTCTCGTAATTTACAAACACAACCTAATATACAAATATCTTCACCACCATTACCACAAACAACAACTGTTACGAATCCTCAATCATGGAACCTACCACCATTATTCAACAATGGATATCAACAAATTCCAACTAATTTCATGACCAAAGAATTAGAAATGCAATTAAGTGCATTATCTTTAAGTAGTGGTAGTGGTACACCAACAACTTCGAATACAGGTGCTGGTTCAATAACACCTGTTTCACCACCTTTATCATCGACTGAATCATTAGGAATGCATACAATGCAAAAGCGTGCTGATTCATTTAATGCAACAGCTAGTGGTCCACCAATTTCTTCACAGTTCCTTAATAGATCATTAACTACGAATACTTTTGACCTTGAACAACAGAGACAATTACATGCATTTGCACAAATGCATAATAATTATTATGATAGTTCATTCATTTCACCATTGTATCCAGGACAAGGACAGAGTCAAGGTCAAGTACAAATTCAACAAGAGTTGTTAGGTGTTAATACAATGAATTCAGGTATTGATTTTTCAACACTTAATATTGATTTGTTGAATAATTTTGGTGGTTCTAATAACAATGGTGGATTTATGTGAAATATACAATATCTCACTCTGAATGATGGCTCTGAAATCGAATGTGGAAACTGTCAGGACAATATGTTTTGGTTATATTTTATGCACGATGTGAAACTTAGATGAAATTGGTCAACATTACTCATTTATTTTATCTATGTATTTTATTTTCATTTGATCTTATTTTTGCTAATTAATACGTAATTTTTTTTCAATTATTTACTATAAACTAATACTTATTTAACAAATGTCAAGTCTTTGATTATGTCTGAAGAACAACAGTATAGGGAGCAATATGCATGATTTTAACAGATATCTGAAGAAGCCGATATATATATAACTTTCAATTGAATAAGGAGCAGCATACATGATCTCTCAACAAATATTACACGTAAAGAACACCAATATATAACATACAAAAAGGAGCAATGCTTATTATCTGTGATTATACGTGAAGAACAATTATTATATAACTTTCAATTGTTTAAAGGAACAACATGTAGAATTTTGATAGAGATCGTATGTGAAGAACACTAATTACCTACGATTGAGTAAGGAGCAACATGCTTAATCTTAACAGTTATCAAACGTGATGAAAACCAACACCTACAAGATTTCCAGTACATCTTGTGTAATCTTATAACTTACACTAACACAATATAAATGAATACTAAGTCGAATTGACTTGGCTCTTTCCCATCACTGAAACTAAAGTTTCATCTTATTGACAATGAGAATAACTGATAGATAGAGAGTGAACAGTGGTCTTTTCATCACTCAAATTCTCCATTTCTTTGAACGCAAGGGTTCAACTCCATCATGAAATCCTAAACTTTGTCAACTTTCCTATCTTTCCAGATATATCTTTCTTTAACAGGCTATTTAATATACAGATAAAAAATTACAAATGAATGAGAAGTACATCATATTGACTAAATTGTGAATTACAATTTGGACATTTCCTCATTCTAGCAGCTAATCTATCATCAACACAATCTTTACAAAAGCAATGACCACAAGTTTTCAATGCAACATTTTTAAAATTTTTATTACATAATGAACATTTAGTCATACTTAATAAAGCTTCTTGAACTTCTGCATCATTATCAATTTTTTCAATATTACCACCATTTCTATAAGTATTTAAAATATCCTTTAATTGTTTCATTGATTTACGTAATCCTGAAATATCACGTTCTAAATTTAATTTTTCCCTTTCAATTAAATTGAATTCATGTTCCTTCTTTGAAAGTTCACCATGAATATCTTTCTCCCTTCCCTTAACCACAACAAGTTCTTTCTCAACGGAATTTAATTTTTTTTGAATTTTACCTAATTCAATAACATGATCTCGTTCAATTTTTGACATTAAATTGAATAGTTTCTCCTCAATATTCAATTTTTCAATCAATTCAGTCTCCTTTTTACGTAAAACTTCAATTAATTCCATTTGTTTAACAACACTTGCTTGTAATACTTTATTCTGTGATGATAATGCATCCTTTGCACGCATTGCTTGAAAATATTTCTCTTCAGCTTTAGCCTTTTCTGCTGATAATTTAGCAATTTGTTGTTCTTGTTCATGAGCAGAAATTAATTTACGTCCTGCAATTTCACGCACATCACGAAATGCTGCTTCAACTTGTTTTAATTCATTAACTAATATTTTTTCACGTTCTTCAGTACCTTCATTATTGAGTAATTTCTGTTCAATTTCTTCTAATTCACGTACACGAGTTTCTAAAGTTGTAGTTAGTAATTTATAATCATCTAAGGCATTACTTTTCCCCTTTTCTGATCGTAAAATTGCAATTTTAGAATTCAATGAATCTCTATCATTACGTATCCTAGTTAAATCTTTCTCTAATTTCTCCACATAAGTTTGATTCGATTCAATTTCAGAACGTACTTTAGATTCCAATAATGCTTGATTTTTAGTTACTTTTGATTCAATTTCGAATAATTCACTCTCTAATTTACGTTTCTCACCAACCAGTTCATCAATTTGTGAACGTAATTTCTCAACTTCATTAACAACATCTTTATACTTATTCGATTCATCATTGACATTGTTCTTTATAATTGTACAATTTCTTTCTAATTCTGTAACACGTTTAGCTTTCTCTTCAACTTGTAAAATTAAACTATCATTTTGACCACGTAATTCAGCTAACTGAACTTCTAAATCTTCTAATTTAGATTTATCAACAACTTCAACATTTTCACTTGATTCCCTCGTTATTGGTGCATTAACTACCGGTGTCACCACTTCAGTATCAGTTTGTGGTGCTTCAACACTACGTACCCGCTGCACAGATCTTGAAGATTCTCTTGCCCACCTCCTTTGCATATCTTCTAATTTCATCCTAGTTTTAGCAAGTTCATCACGAAGAGAATTATTCTCATCATTGAGAGTTGCTCGGAGTACTTTAACATTAGATATTTCATTTTGTAGAGCTAGCAATTGTTCTGTTGTGGGCGTTTGTGGAGATTTACCTATTAGTGAGGTTAAAATGGTAGATAAACCATTCTGTAATGATTTCAAATTCTCTTTCACTTCCGAAACAAAAGTATCATCGTTGTCATTACTACTATTTTCCACGGCGACTAAAGAAATGAGTAAATCAGTATTAAGAGAAGATATTGAAACCTCATCTATTTGAAACAAAGATTTCAAATTATCTACTATTTGAAACCACCATTGCACAAGTATTGAATTGCATAGGACAACACGAGAGTATCGACTATGCAAAGAGTCTAAAGTTGAGGTTAAAAGAGCATTTTTTCGACATTGTAGCTGTAAAAGTCTGTAAATTGCTTCCTTTTGGAAATAAACCACATCCTCTTGAGCCAAAGGTTCCTCTGTAGTGGATAAAGACTCTAGTGGAGCTTCCGAACGTTCTATAGTGAGTATTTTAGCTATGCGTTGGTTTAGTTTGCGCAGTTTGCGTGGAGCAGCAGAGACGGAAAGGCAGGAAGACCCTTGTTCATCGATAGGCCTCTTGTTTGTGTCCATAGATAGCGACATAGTATATACCTCAACACCGAATTGACACAGAGACCAGTACCAACACCAAGACTTAAGCTCTACTCTACTTTACTCTACTTGTTGTACTTGAAAACCGTTTCTTCAAAATTCATGTTGCCAGCTTTCCAAATTCAGTCGCGCCTCCACGCGTCGATCGTCCCCAGACCCCAGACACCAGCCAGGCGACATTGGCACCACCAACACCACCAACGCCAACGCCAACACCTGGCAACAACAACGCCTGGCAACACCACTACAGGCCATCTATCATAATCACCACCACCACTATTACCAACAACCACGGGGTCGACTCTGTCTGTGTGTGCTGGGGAGAAGTCCCCCACCGATTTTCCCCCCAGATTCACTGCCATTTCTAGTTGCGTGCCAGAACCAGCGCGGGCAACTCTTTTCTCTAAACCTTATACTGTTAACTACTGTTAACTACTGTTAACTACTATCACTGCTACTACTACCACCACCTCAAACAAACAATGTTCGCTCAAACTGCCAGACTTGCACTCAGATCCGTCAGATCCACCGCTGTTCCACGTTTCACTGCTTCCACTGCCTTCTCCGCGTTCAGATTCCAGTCCACTTTGTCCAAGGAAGACGTTCTCAACCGTTCCATTGCTGTTCTCAAGACTTTCGAACTCAAGAATGCCAACGACAAGATCACTATGGAGACCCAATTCGGTAAAGATCTAGGTATGGACTCTTTAGATTACAACGATGCCCTCGTTGCTCTTGAAGAAGAATTCGATGTCGTTTTCGACGACAATGTCGCTAACGAAATCAGCACTGTTGGTGAAGCAGTTGAGTACATTACTAAGAACCACATGGCAGAAGAAGATATCTTGGACAAAGAGATCCGTTGATTGATAATTCCCTTCTCGTCCCGTATTCCCGCCTGTTTCCACCCCTGTATATCTCTCTAAACCAAATCATCACTATTATTCGTTCGTTATACATTGCATGCACGTCTATTTCGTCTTCGCTTATGTAATCAATCGAGTGGTTATTTTTCTACTCTAAACCCCCCACTCCCAACCTCTTTGTTAACAAACTAACCCACCAGAGCATGAGTTTACAGGATAGATTGGAGAAATTAGAGTTATCTTCCTCGGAAGATGAACATGGAATGGATGTAATTGATGAAGTTCTTGATGAAGAAGATATCGCAGCTAAGGAAGCACAGAAACAGAGAGCTGCAGCTTTAGACCATATTGAGAAAACTTATGGTCTGACAACAATACCTGATAATAATATCGATTTATTACCAGCTGATAATGAACTTACATCCGATATACCACTTGATACAACATACATTGATCTTGTTCATTTGAAAATAACTTCACTTGAAGATTTACAACTTGAAAGGTTCCTTAAACTTGAAAGTATTAACCTTAGAGATAACCTTATAACTAGTTTACATGCACTTAAAAGATTGCCACATAAGGAACTCTTAGTTGAATTGGATTTTTATGATAATAGAATTAAACATATATCTTCACATATTAGTGAATTTATCAATTTAGAGAACCTCGATTTAAGTTTTAACAATATCAAACATATCAAACATGTCAATACTTTAACAAAACTTGAGAATTTATACTTTGTTCAAAATAGAATATCAAAAATTGAAAATATTGAAAATCTTATCAATTTAACTAACCTTGAACTTGGTGGGAATAAAATTGAAAATATTGAAAATCTTGACTCACTTGTTAATTTACAACAATTATGGTTAGGTCAGAATAAAATCTCAAAATTACAAAATTTATCAATGCTTTCAAACCTTCGTATCCTATCCATACAAAGTAATAGAATTGAAAAAATTGAAGGTCTTGAAGGTCTTCATTCATTAGAAGAATTATACCTTTCTCATAATCGTATTTCCAAAATTGAAGGTTTATCAACACTACGTAACCTCCGCGTACTTGACATAACATCCAATTCCATAACAAAACTTGAAAATCTTGAAAAATTAACTGAACTTACCGATTTCTGGTGTTCTTACAATAAACTATCCGATTACTCTAACGTTGCAAATGCACTTTCCAATTGTAAAAAATTGGAAACTGTTTATTTTGAAGGTAATCCACTTCAACTCAATGATCCTACAGGGTACCGTCGTAAACTAAGACTCTGTTTTGGTCCTCAACTGGAGAAAATAGACGCTTTATATTTAAAACAGAGTTAAGTAGTTGAATAGCTAAATAGTTAAGTAGTTGAATAGCTAAATAGTTAAATAGTTAACTAGTAAAATAGGCAGCTCGTACCCCGCATTTAGTTTTGGTCGGGGTCCGCAATTTTCCAAAGCTTTTGTTTTGTATAAAAACCCAAATAGCCCCAGATTTATTATTCAAACAACATTTGATGTTCTTCCCTTCTCATGCGTTCATCAATTAGAAAACTCTCCTATTTTAGGAAAGTAACACCAGCTGCACCAGATGCAATTCTAGGATTGACATCAGCATACGCTGCTGACAATTCCGCAAAGAGTCATAAAATGAATCTCGGAGTTGGCGCTTACAGAGACGATAATGGTGATCCTTGGGTACTACCTTCAGTTGCTCAAGCTGAACAGATTGTACTTGCAGATAAAAAGTACAATCATGAATATGCACCAATTCTTGGTTCAACTTCTTTTGTAAATGAAGTTAAGAAGTTATTGTTTGCTCAAACACCAAACGCTGAAGCTTTGTTAAACGAAGGACGTATTGTCACTGGTCAAGGTATCTCGGGGACAGGATCACTGCGCGTACTTGCTGAATTCATTAGTGGTTCTGCAACAACTGATACAGGTGGTGTTTCAATAAATAGAATCGCAGTACCAGCTCCAACTTGGGCAAACCATAAAGCTGTTCTAGCTAATGCCGGTTTACAAGTTGTTCCTTACTCTTACTACAACGCCGAAACACGTGGATTACATATCGAAGCATTGCTAAATGATTTAGCTACACTTCATGAAGGTGATGCTGTGCTGTTACATGCATGTTGTCATAATCCTACAGGTGTTGACCCAACAAGTGAAGACTGGGATAAAATCCTTGCAACTATTGCTAAATCAGGTGCTCTGCCAGTTTTCGACCTTGCATATCAAGGTTTCGGTGCAGGATTGGTGGAAGATTTGGACGCTCTTGAGAAAGCTTGTACTTTAGTACGTTCTGGTGATTTACCTAATTTGGTCCTTGCACAAAGTTTCGCAAAGAACATGGGTTTGTATGGTGAACGTGTTGGTTCATTTTCACTAATCACTGCATCTGAAACTGAATCCAATGCAGTGGAATCTCAAGTTAAGAAAACTGTTCGTTCAATGTATTCTTCACCACCTGCTTATGGTGCTAAAATTGTTCAAACTGTCCTTTCAAATGAAAAGATCCATCAACAATGGGTATCTGATGTTGCAGTTATGCGTGATCGGTTACGTAATGTCCGTGAAACTCTATACAATGAATTACAAAATTGTGGTGGTCCAAAATGGGATCATCTTGTTCAACAAAAGGGTATGTTCTGCTACACTGGTTTAACTAAAGACCAAGTTAGAGCTCTTCGTGAACGCAGTGTCTACATGACTGACGACGGTCGGATCAGTGTTGCAGGTATTAACAGTAGTAACGTCAAAAGATTGGCACAAGAAATCGCCAAAGTCTCTTCAGTTTAGTCTTGTTTAACATTTAAAAAGTAAAAGTACCTTGATAGTAAAAGCTTAAACCCCAGATCAGATCGATCATCACCTGTTCTTCTGCCGCGTTCTCCCGACCAATCAATACTTCCCCCCATTTTCCCCACTTTTGTAACTCTTTCCTTTACAATTTCCTCCATTTCCATCCAACAAGATGCCATTCGAAGTCAAGACTGTACCTACTACTCCATTTAATGACCAGAAACCAGGTACTTCTGGTTTAAGAAAAAAAACTTCCAGATTTCAAGAACCAAATTACACCGAAAACTTCATCCAGTCACTCCTTAACGGTATCCCGGAATCTGCCAAAGATGCAACATTGGTAGTTGGTGGTGATGGTCGTTATTACAATGATCATTTTGTCAATATAATTGCTAAAATCGGTGCTGCAAATGGTGTTAAAAAACTCATTATAGGGCAAAATGGTATCCTTTCTACACCAGCAGCTTCAAATGTAATTAGAACTTATAAAAAGGGTAATGTTACAGGTGGTATTATCCTTACTGCTTCACATAATCCTGGTGGACCAGAAAATGATTGTGGTATTAAATACAACCTTTCTAATGGTGGTCCAGCCCCTGAATCAGTTACTAATAAAATGTACCAAGAATCATTAAATCTTACATCGTACAAAATAATCCCAGATCTTCCAACAATTGATCTACAAACTATCGGTACGAAAACATATGGTCCTTTAGAAGTTGAGATTATCGACTCTACATTTGACTATGTGGAGATGCTGAAATCAATTTTTGATTTTGATCTCATTAAATCGTTCATTGCTTCAAATCCTGATTTTACTTTCTTATTCGACGCACTTAATGGTGTCACTGGTCCTTACGGGAAAGCTATTTTTGTTGAAGAATTAGGACTCCCTCTTTCAAGTATTCAAAACTATAATCCATTACCAGATTTTGGTGGTCTACACCCTGATCCAAATTTAACATACGCTAAAACTCTTGTTGACAAAGTCGACTCAGATAAAATCACTTTCGGTGCTGCTTCCGATGGTGATGGTGACAGGAATATGATTTACGGGTACAAAACATTTGTATCCCCTGGTGATTCAGTTGCAATCATTGCAGAACATGCACAATCGATTCCTTATTTCCATAAAAATGGTGTTTACGGCTTGGCTAGGTCAATGCCAACATCAGCAGCAATCGATTTAGTCGCTAAGGATAAAGGACTTAACGTTTATGAAGTTCCAACAGGCTGGAAATTTTTCTGTGCTTTGTTCGACTCAAATAAATTGTCTATTTGCGGTGAAGAGTCTTTTGGTACAGGTTCTAATCATATTAGAGAAAAGGACGGTCTTTGGGCAATTGTTGCATGGTTTAATGTTATTGCAGCTTTTGCAAAAGATCATTCAAATGAAGAAGCTACAATTAAGAACATCCAATTCAAATTTTGGCAAAAATATGGTCGTACTTTCTTTACAAGGTACGATTTTGAAAATTGTAAAAGTGAAGATGCTGCAAAAATCATCAATTTCTTGAAGGAGAAAATAGCAGATTCTAGCTTTGTTGGTTCAAAATTTAGTAATGGATCAATTATCAATGAAGCTGATGATTTCTCTTATACCGATTTAGACGGTTCAGTTTCAAAGAATCAAGGTTTATACGTGAAATTAAAAGATGGATTAAGATTTGTTGTCCGTTTATCAGGTACTGGATCATCTGGTGCAACTATCAGACTTTATTTGGAGAAACATTCCACTGATACTTCACTATCGACTATTTCTCAATCAGTTGAAGAATACCTCAAAGATGATATAACTGCTGTTATTGATTTCCTACAGTTTCAGAAATTTATTGGTAGGTCCACACCTGATGTGAGAACGTAGAAGTTGATGTTGTTTTTCTTCTCTAAGATATTAATTTTTTTATAAAGTAACACATATCTATCTATGTAGTCCATAATCTAGCACAACCATCAGCACCAGCTGAAAACAACCATGCTTCTCTTGGATGCCAGCACACGTCAAGCACACCTAAGGAATTGATAATCTTATGTCCTTGTAATTTCTTTAACGGAACGAGTAATGGATTCGTCACAAGATCATCGTAAACTGTAGCATGGAAAACATGAATCAAACCATCATCAGAAGCAGAACAGAAAAGTGGTAAACCTCCTTTATGGAAAGAAACAGCTCTAACTGCCTTTTCATGATACCTCAAAGTTTTATATGGAGTTGCTGAAAGGTCTAAATCATGCCACAGAACTCTTTTATCGTAAGAACCAGCAATAAGGTGATCTCCACCACGAGGATGTATATCTAAACATGAAAGCCATCTTGCACCAGGTAGTAATTTCTTCACCAATTGTTGCATTTGTAAATTGTAAACCCTAATATAACGTTGAGACATGACGAAAAGAACAGGTTTAGTTGGATGGAATTTAGCATCCATGAGTATCCCCCTACTCTTACGGAATGGTGATTGTGATGCGTGTTTCGATAATTGATGAATGAGTACACTTGCCTTGTTACCACCATCTGGGGACACTGAAAGTAGGTAATCACCACGACGATGCCAGTTGAGTTTTTTAATAGTTGATGCTGATGATGAAGCACCCCTTGATGTAGTAATGACAAGTGATATACCTTGTTCTAATTGTGCCCTTGTTGGTTTAAACCAAGAAGCTGCATTCTTTGCACCGTCTGTTTCCTTTTTATCATCATTATCATCACCTTCATCATCTGATGCAACACCTGTAACATCATTTGCTTCCTTTGCATTGGAAGCAGCAAATCCAAAACCATTTTCTACCCTCTTATGACCCTCATTTTCAATCTCATACCCAAATATTGGTGGTACACAAATGTAAATACTTTCACCGCATGCAATTGCAAGGATACCACATTCACGATCTGGATTCCATTGTACAGCTTCAATATGGTCATCTGAATCAGAAACGTCCTCGATTAGTGTGTATTTATAGACTTCCCTTCCAGTGAGTACTTCCCAGATCCTTACTGTACCGTCATCCGCACCAGTTGCAAGCCAATTACCTGTTGGATCAACAGAAAGTGTACGTACTTTACCTGAATGACCTTCATACAATGTGGATGTTCTAATAGGGAATGGTCTGAGATCTTTTGGAGATGGTAATTCAGGGACAAGAGATTCTGGATCAATATTCAGTTTGTTTTTACGAACACGTGGAGCAAGGTAAAGATCAAGACATCTTTCGAATCTTTCACGAATGTTTTCACCGT
The DNA here is from genome assembly GCA_004931855.1 of Pichia inconspicua. NCBI lineage: Eukaryota > Fungi > Ascomycota > Pichiomycetes > Pichiales > Pichiaceae > Pichia > Pichia inconspicua. The sequence continues at coordinate 21,889 of SELW01000331.1, forward strand.
ATCCTGGTACTTTACGAAGAGCACCGAATTTTTGTGGGATAAAATTACGTTCACGTTCACTTGGATCCATTTCTTCCCATTCTTTCCTTTCTTCTTCTGTTAAAAGATATTCTTCTGGAGGATTGTATGATTCTTCATGTGTTGGTGGTGGTAGTTTGGGTGCCCTTAGTGTCATTATATGATCATTTGATACTTCATCTGCAGCACCGTCCCATAAGTTATAATTGAGTTCTTCCTGTTCATCTTCCAAGATCTTTTTCCTTTGATCAGGTGGAATGATTCTACCCTCTCTGATAGCCTTGACTATCTTCATGATCCTTTTCGCTTCATGTTTAGAAGGTGTGAATCTAGATTTTGGTTCTGGTGCAGCTGAAAGTGGCATGACTTCAACTTTACTAGTAAACCATTGGATTGTTGGTTCATAAGGATTAGTAGACTCATCAGTTTTTTCATTACGTTCGATTTTACGGATCAATTCAAGTTCTTCTTCACTAATATTCAATGCCTTACCTGAATCTTTATCGAGAAGACCAGTCCAACCTTCAGGTAAATCGATGCTTTCAAGAAGCTCATCAAGTGCACTACCTTTAGCGGGCCTCATGATACGTTTACCGTTGACATCGTAACCGATATGTGGGTATTCTTCGTAAGCTGAAATTGGAATGTTACCAATAGTATTGAATTCTTCTCTATCAGAATCATCGGAGTCATAAACAGGATCAATTTCGGGCTTGATTATCCGTGGTCTTCCATCTGAGAATTTAGTATGTACCTCTTCAAGTTTGCTAACTGAAGATGAAGAAAGTGTACGCAACTTCACATCGGATAATCTCTCCGTGAGCGATTTTGTGTCGTCTTCAGAGAAATCATCAGTATCAACTGACTCATCATCATCATCATCATCACCATCTTCTTCAGCTAACATTTCATTGAATTCAGCATCAGAATCTTCTTCTTCTTCTTCCTCCTCATCTTCTCCTTCCTCCTTTTCTTCCTCTTCTCCTTCATCATCATCATCACTTTCCGCATTTAACAATCCATTAAGTTCAAACTCTTCCTCACTACTCTCAGCTTGAGCATCATGTGACCTCTTCTTAACAGCAGAGGAGTCCTGGGATCTACTCTTCTTGACCATTATCCGTTTTCACCAAAAGAATCTTACAGTACCCTTTACAAGTAGCAAAAAATTTTTCAAACGAAAAATAAAATACATCAAAGCTAGAAAATTGTACTCGGCGCGGCACGAAATCTTCAACACTTAGATCTCTCGATTCTCTCGATTCTCACCCACTTACTTCTCAACCGACCACACACACACTGTCCCGTCGTCTGAAGCACTGGCCCACTCAGGGGTGGTCAATTTGTCAGTCTCACTGCAGCTAGGCCTCCAATCGACACAGTTGACTGACTTTTTGTGTGCGAAAAAGGATGCAACAACATTACCCTGAGGTGCCCACAACCAAACATCACCGTTCCTTGCACCACTGATGACTAGACTGGGTGAGTTGCCGCCAGCGCAGCCACGATGAACGTAGTTTTTAGAATCCGTAGTGTAATCGTTGTTAGGTGTGATTGGAGCCATATGAAAGAAAGTTTTAATATGTGGTAGTATTGGAGTTGCAGTGTTAGAGCCTGTGTTTATTAGTATGAGGGTATGTTGGTTTAGGTTGACTAGGAGATGACCTCCACTTCCCCATTTAGGAGCTGCAGAGATTGCAAGTGGTTGTTGTGGTAATTGTAATTTGTAACGTTCTTCAAATGAAGGTAGTAATATTTCAACCAATTCGTTTTCTGTATTGAGGGCCCAAATAGTGGAATCATCGATTAGGATGAAATCTTCAACTTCATGAGGTAAGAAATGCTCAATTACAACTGTCGGGTTTGAAGTGTTTACAATAAACATTCCAACATCATTTGAAGAAATTATGATTGAGTGTGAAGTTGTGTAGTCTGGTGTGAAAGCAGCAGCTGTGAGACGTGATGTACGCATGTAACCTAACCCTTTGGTTTCACGATCAATGGTGAAGATACATTTTTTCTCCTGCATTGACCAAATTTGAAGAGTTTGAGAAGAAAGTGTGAGGAAGAAAGCACTATCTGAACTCCAAGATATGTAAGTTGTTGGTTCAAGATCAACTCGAAAGGAAGCAGCGATTGAGTAGTTATCATTAGCATCGAAAACTGTTAAGGACATAAGTTTTGGACCTGTTGCAAGGTATCGTCCATTTGGAGAGTATTTAAGGAACCAAATTTCAGAATCTAATTGTAGTTTGCATTTAAGTGATGTTGGAAGTTTAGTTTTATAAAGACAAGGATTGAAGAGTTGTCTGTATGTTAATGCATCTGAGATTGTACGTTCTAAAGCGTCATTTGGAATGTACTTTGTTGATAGTCTCATTAGATTCTCTAGTAATAGTGTACGAGCATCATCGATTGTTTTAATCTGATCATTCCAATGTACAGTAGATAAAAGGATTGAAGAAGGTTTTGAAGTTGGAACAAGTAAAGAAGTTAGGTTTTGGCGTGTTGCAATGTCAGTGTTTTGTGGGAGTTTATTAAGTAATTGTAGAGCAGCATCTGTATCTTTCCTTATATAGAGTGTTTCAAGGTATTTAATTGTGTTTATAGTTGAATCGACTGATTCTTGTGTAATTGAAGGATCATAAGTGTTGAGTATGTTTGTGATTTCTACAATGGGTATGTTATCGGAGTTGATGAGTTGAGCAATGGCGTTCTTTGTATTGATGAATGTTTTACTCTGTGAGCTGAATTCGGGCAATGCAACAATAGAATCGGCAATTTCATTGTGTCCCTTGTTGTACAAATAGTTTGCAATTTCAGTTAATGGATCCATGTGTGTGTTGGTGGGGGAGGAGGAAGATTAGTTGGGAGAATACAGAAAAACGAAGGTTACACATACAAGAGATATAATGACACCACAAAGCGAATCACTTGTCAGTGGATATATCCAACAAGCGAATTATAAAGTGGAGTCTGCGAATGGACGAAGCCAAAGCACAGATTTGTTCTCCTGCCGGCCATTTTTATGATCTCTCGATGGATGCGTACAAGGATCACTGGTATTCCGGCAGTGAGTTAATATGTGCAGAAAGAAGAGAAGAAAAGAAGAGAGGAGTTAAAGGAAGGAAAGAAACAGTTGTGAGTGAAAAAATGTTAGATGGTAAAAAATGGTGAAGCTAATTTTTCATTTTCATTTTGAGTTAGTTTGACGAATTAGTCAGGGTTTCTTTTTTTTTGGCAATGAACACGCTTACATTTGTTACGGGTAACGCTAATAAGCTTCGTGAAGTTAAGGCCATTCTTTGTGATGGTAATGAAGATGCAGTTATTGGTAATTGGAATATAACCAATAAAGCAGTTGATTTAGATGAAATTCAAGGTAGTGTTGAAGAAGTTACAAGACATAAAGCTGAACAAGCAGCTAAATTGATTGGTAATGCGGTACTTGTTGAAGATACATGTTTATGTTTTGAATCACTTGGTGGATTACCAGGTCCATATATTAAATGGTTTGTTAAAAATGTTGGATTAGATGGTATTAATAAAATGCTTGATGGTTTTGATAATCGTAAAGCTTATGCAATTACAACATTTGGATTTTGTTCAGGACCAGGTTGTGAAGTTTTATTATTTCAAGGTATTACCAATGGTGAGATTGTTTCACAGAAGGGTAATACAGGATTTGGATGGGATGCAATTTTCCAACCTGATGGATTCGATAGAACTTATGCTGAAATGGCTGGTATTGAAAAGAATCGTATTAGTCAAAGATCGAAAGCGCTTGCCAAAGTTAAAGAGTTTTTAGAAAAGGTATAAATAAAAGAGGGTATGGTTTTTAAACTACTACACTAACAGTCTTGCTGAGGTAGTAATAAGATAAGATAAGTAATGGGATAATTGCTAATAATAAAATTAGAGCATAATAACCTTTAGTGAATAAATGATAACTAATTGAACCTTTAATTCTATGTAAATTATGTTGTTCAATTTCTTTGATACCATCAGCAGTTTGTTGGAAAATAAATTTTGATTCATTTATAATTTCTTCCTTTTCACTTTCAGTTAGGAAATTACGAGTTGCCAATTCATAATCACGTTTATAGACAACTCTTAAAACTTCCATATCAGGTACATCAAATTTGTAAAAATTAGTACCTTCTTCTATGAAATCATTATAAGAAGTACCTTTAACTTTAGGCCAAAGTCCTAATGAACGGGTCACCTGTGACGCCATTATACGACCACCAGCAAATAAAGCTAGATAAAGAACATGCATATAAGCTAATAATAAATAAGGTTTCTCAGCAGTTGTACGACGAATATATTCAGTGAATTCAATTTGATTTGAAAGTATTGGTTTTGAGAATTTATCCGGATTACCACCATAATAAAACATCAAATCTCTATATAATTTATCACGACGTAACATTTCAGGTTTGTAAACAGCACGTAACATTTCAGTATATTTTGAATTTTCATTTGATAATTCTCTCATAAGTGAATCTTCAATTGCACAGAAGAAATGATAAAACATTTGAATACCTTGTCTGTAAATTTTTGGATCTCTTACAGCAATTGCGAATTTTAGAGTAACCAATTTATCTACTTGATTATGTAATGAACGAGTTTCCATATTGATTCTGTTACCTAAAGCGCCCAAATCATTCTTTGCAGGGATGATTTCATGCTGGTTAATATGTGTTGTTGAGTGTGTTGGTATTGCCATTGTGTTTAGTAGAGAGGAGATGGGGAGAGAAGAAGAGAAGGAGAGAAGAAGATGTAATGGAAGGAAGCCTGTGTCTGTGTGTGGATAACGTGGTCATTAAGTAGCTGTTTGAGAATTTGCTTTGTTTGCGTGCACGCGAGCGCGTTTTCTGCGGTGCTGATTCCCGACAAAACCGAAAAAGGACAAGAGAAAAAGCGATATCTCCAAGGATGGGTCACGTGATGTGCCGGTCACGTGATTTGTACTGAATTTGTGTGACTGGTTAGTGTCACGTGATTCGCGTGTGGCTGGTGTGTTGGGCCAATCACGTGACTGTGTTCCTCACGTGACCTGGATGCTTTTTTTTATTCTCTTTTCTCTTTTGTGGCTGGTGTGCATTGTTGTTCCCTCCCCCAAAATTTGTGGCTGGTGCAGGTTAATACTAGCGAAATTTTCATTTCTTCAATTCAATTCAATATTAAATTCTCATGTCTGAAAATTCAATTCAATCTGAAAATTCCATCCAAATCATCAATCAATCTTTCAACAGACCAGAGTACAGTCTGCACAACCACACACATCACAGCTGCACCCCACACCCCCCACTCCCCACTCCCCACACTCACCAATAATGCTCTCTAGGGCTCTTCACACATCCTCCTCCACCGCTGCCGCTGCTTCTGCCGCTACTTCTGCCGCTACTTCCCCCCTCAGGGCAGGTATCATCCTTTCCAGAATCCCCATCGTCACTCCTGACACTCCCGAATTCGATCGTCTCTTCTATGAATACCAGCATTCACTTGAACGCAGACTCATGTGGACTTTCCCCAAATGGTACTATTTCAAACGTGGTACCGTCGCTGAAAGAGATTTCTCAGAAGCTCAAAAATATCCAATTCCTTACCACAGAGGTGTTTGGTTCCCACAAGGTAATCCTGATCTTAAACATGCTAGAGATAGAAGATTCCCACAAGAAGTAATTTTACCTTCTTCCGCTAATTCTCAAACTGCTGATTCTGTAACAAATGATGCTGATGATTTAGATGATGATTTAGATGATATCGGTAGACCAATTAGACCAAATCCAAGACGTACACCTGCTGATGAGGCAAATGATAAAACTTCACTTGAACGTTGTCTACCTAGAACTTTATACCTTGTTGTTCAAAATGAATCCACTAATTCCTGGACTTTCCCCTCTTTCCCTGCATTAGAAAATGATTTCCATAAAGGTCTTCATCAAATATCAGAAGATGGTTTAAGATTAATCGGTGGTGATAAAATCAATTCTTGGTCTGTATCGAATTCTCCAGCTGCTGTAATCCCTCATCATGCTGATCCTAATATAAAGGAATTCTTATTCAAATCTCATATAGTTGCAGGTAAATTCGTTCCTCAGAAGGATTCTTCAATTAAATCTTACAATTGGCTAAACAAAGACGAACTCAAAGATACTCTTGATAAAAGTTATTATGAAAGGGTAAATCATCTACTATCTGATATTTAAACAACTGTTTAATCTGTACATAATATATTTAAAATTATAGTGTAATCTTATGCACCCCTCACCTGAGGTTATTTTTCAATCCCCAGATTAACTAGCTAAGCTAACAAACATCCTTTCCACCCAATGTACTAAACAATGTCGAAATCACCTCCTCAACAACCTCAATTAAATTCAGTTCAATCTCCAACGTTATCTCCAAATGATGATGTGGCTGAAAGATTGATTAGGCTCGTTTCTGTCGGTTTAAAAGAAGCAACAATGGATTCACCAAGTTTTAGAGCTTCACTTAATTTTATGCACGTTGCAATACTTCAATGCTCTCAAACAATTAATTCAAGTATATCTGTATTACAAAAATATGCTGAAAATTGGACAAATTTCATAAATGCTACAAATGATGTACAAAATGTATTCTCTCAACATTTACGTTCTTCTCAATTCATTTCAAGTGATATAACTAAACCTTGTATGAATTTATTCCTTGAAGGTCAACATATAATTAATGATAGTTCCCTTTCTTTATTAGATGTTAGAGATTTATCATTTGCTAATATGCGTTCAATAGTTGAATCAGATATACCCAAATATTTGGAATTACGTGATAATTTCGATCGTATTCAAACAAAATATGATATTATCTCAGGTAATTTCATGCAATTACCTAAACATTATGATCCTTCCAAAACAAAAGATGATGCCTTACAATTATTTGAAATTCGTAAACAATATATTCACGTTTCAATGTCTCTTTGGACAACAATAAAGCATTTAGAAATTAAATTATCAAAAGCTTCAACTGATACAACCAATTTTTTTTGGAAATCTTTTGATAAAAGGAGTACTTCTTATGGTGCCAAACTTTCAGATGCAATTGGACTTACAGATATCGTAAATGCAATCAAACAACTCAATTTAAGTGCAGATTTACAACAAACTTCAAGTATTCTTCTAGTTAATGATTTAAATCGAGCTCGTTCAAACGCTGAAAATGGTGCTCATAAACTTTACAGTCCAAGTCTTGATATTAAAGATTATGATACTTCAATAATAAATAATTCAAATATCTTATTATCACAAAATGAACCAAAATTGATGGAAAAGCATGGTTGGGTTTTCATTAAATCTGCAAAATTATCAGGTAAAGGTGATGTTTGGATTAAACGTTGGTTATTTGTTAAAAATGAAGTTTTCGGATTTTTATCAATATCACCTGATGGTCAATACGTACAAGAAACTGATAAAATAGGTGTACTGTTAGTTGATTTTAAATATTGGCCAAGTGAAGATAGGAAATTTTGTTTTAAAATTTCAAGTACTGACCTTAATATAATTATACAGGTTGAAACTTCTGCTCAATTACGTAGTTGGTTAACTGTTTTCCATAATGTTAAAGAAACACTTTCATATTCAGATTCTACTTCTGCTTTGAAAAGATACCCACCAGCTTTACCATTTCTTAAACTTGAACCTATTGTTGCAATTGATCTTAAACTTGTTGATTATATAAAGCAAGATCCACAAATTGAGAAAACTGCTGCCCTTATTGAATTACAATTATCAAATTTATCATTAACTACATCAATTGAAACTCCTTTACGTACTAGTGTTACTGAAAAAATTACACTGGCTCATCTATACCTAACTTCATCAACTGTACCTTCTGCATTAACTGCTAATTTTTGGGGGTACGTTAATTGGGGGTTATATTTTGCCCTTAATGATGTTAATAAAGCTGTTATGGTTCAACAAAATAATTCAATCTCACCTAATCCATCAATTCATTTAAGGTACCCTAAATGTTATCCTGAAGAACTAAGAATTGCAGATGCTGAATTAAGAGCTTTATTTGAAGCTTATGTTTCCGAAAATGAACTCACACTTTTGAAATTTAGTGGTTCTTGGTCACCAAATTCTGAACAGACATTATTTTGCACAATATTCGTTACTACACGTAACTTCTATGTTTACAGTCATACATGTGGACTAATTTCAATTGTACCTCTCCCAATCACAAATTTTCTTAATAGTGATATCATTGAATCTTCAAATGGTACTACTTTGATGAAACTTTATTTCGTAAGTGGTCTGTTACTTAAACTTCAACTTTACACGACCGATGCAAATATCATTAAATCGAAATTCAACTATATTCTATCTAATCAAAGTTCCAACAACCCAGATGGAATTGAATCACAAGTACAACATCTCGATGAAATAAGCAAAAGTTATTTTGCAATGAAACGTAATAAGAAATTACAATTGGTAACTGGTGGTGGTGTACGTTCTGATGAATATAATGATATTGATAAAATTACAGGTGTACAAATAGATGTACCAACTAAGGCCAATCAAGTAGATCTTCATCCTAGTCTTGCCGAGGGTAACACAGAGATTAAAATTAACTACGCTTCTGAAATGAATCTTGTTTCAATGCATGTATTTAATGCACCAGCTAAAGCCGTATTCCATATGTTATTTGGAGATGAATCTTCATTAATGCAATGTACTTTACCATTATTTACAAGTCTTATACGAGTTGATCGATTAACGCATAGTTTATGGCGTTGTGATTCACATCAACAATTAACTAGAGTTGTTTGGAGTTCTTCATTTAAAGTACCATGTGCAAAGCAAAAAATTGAAGCAATGAATAATAATAAATATTATAATATCATTCAAGAAACACCATATTTGAAATTTATCCTTGGTATTAAACGTAAGATTTACGTTAGATTTGTCATTTATAGTATTGATTCTAAAAAATGTCAAGTTATGGTATATTATAGGATTGGTGATGAGAAAACAAATATGCTTAATTGGTTTACAAGTAGAGTTACTCATCAAATTATGATGTTCCGTGCACAAGCACTTGAAACTAGATTACAAAATGCAGTTGCTGAATTCAAGGATGAACATAAAAAAATTGCAACTGCAATTAAAAATTATGGACCAATTACTAAATATGATAGTGATGCACCAACTAAGGAGGAAGAACTTTTCCAAGGGTACGTTAATTTTGTACCTATTCAAGTTTTCTCCTCATTTTACTTTGAAATGATAAACATTGAAATTGAAAAATTGTTGAAAAGTACTTTTGTTTTCATACGTTCAGTTTACAATAAAATAACATCATTTATTAGCACACATATTTTTTTCCTTTCATTATTAGGTGGATCATTAATACTCAATTTAATACTGATTGGTATGTCAACTAGATCTTATTGGCGTGAACGTACAGTTGCACATCATGTTAAGGAATTAGTTGGTGATAAACACCTTATTGAACGTGCAATTTCAATTACAGAAATTGATGAACTTGTTTACCCTGATTCAGCTAATGTTTCAGCTTACAGTGGTGGTAGTGAATGTTTCTGGCGATTTGCAGAAGCTGAGAATTTGATAGCTGTTGCACAAAACAATCCTGATGAACATGGTGAACGTGAAATTCAACTGTCCAGTAAACTACTCGGATTGAGAATTGAACGTAATGAGGTGCTCACTAAACTTAATCTTCTCAATTACATGGAAAGAGAACTTATTCTAAAAGAGTGGAATAATTGGGTTTCTTCAGAAGTAGCTAATTGTGAACACGTTAAGGACTCATACCCTGATTACTACATTCAAATAAAGGCATATTGTAATCAAGCAAATGATGAAATGAGGTATTTGTATAGTAATTTATTATAGTTAGCTTGATTTTATAGACCATTACGAGCGAGATTATCGGCAACGTCAAGGTAAAAATATTCAGGGTTAAAATTGGGTACACCTAATGCCATTTTAGCCTTTTTAACAATACCCATCCAATTAATCAAATCTGCATGATCAACATCATCAAGACATCCCATATATTTACCCCATTTAGCTGAATTTACACTAACTAATCCATCATTTGGACCTTCACGATCGTAAACTATTTTCCAAGTAACTAAAAATATAGATCCTGGAACGGGGGATGGAGTGAATTGTGCTGCATAGCTGAAATATTGTACTGAAGGAGAATCAGATATAGATTTATTAAATTTCTGCATGTAATCAGTAGTTAATTGAAGTACTGATGGGAAATAGTTTTTAATAAGTGATGCTGGAGTATAAGCCATTGCGAAATCAGCAGCTGATGTCCCCCTATGTGGAGTTGAAATTGTAGTTAAGGAAGCAACTTCATAATCATCATCATCGACTTCCCCTAGTGGCATCCTACCATGTTTTTTCTCATGGATCAGATACCTACAATCAAGACCACCCATTGAATGTGCAACCAGGTTAACTCGAACCCTTTTATGTTGAGGTATACCATGTTGTCGACGTATATCAGGTACACAACGACGAATGTAAGTGTCAAGTGCAGCAGCACGGGACTCAATTGATCCAAATGGGGGGACTTTCGCTACAAGTACCGTACATCCACCACGCTCTAAATTCTCCTTCACACCGTTCCAATATTCAAGTAGGAATTTCCCCTGTTCAGCAATGGACTTGTTATCAACGCCCATTGCCGCTGGTGACGCTGCATCAGCAGCAGCTGCAGCAGCCGCAGTGTCTGATGCTGCTCGTCCACCACCTTCACCAACACGACCATTCCATAAGTTTTTAAACGTATCCGTAAGTGGTGGAGTTGGAGGGAACGCAAACACGGGGAGGGAAAACATGTGGTCGAATCCGGAGAAACCGTGACATAATACAATAGGGTATCGTGGTGTACGGTATGCATCCTTGCGGACAGCATAGGTGAGCAAGAGGGGGGGCACAGTCATTGGTTTAAACTTTGTCATCCAAGTAAGATAAGATCTGATCTGATCTGTGTAAGATTACATTATTCAACCTAATATAGCTGAGCCGAAAACAGCAAAATCAGAAACTCACAAATTTTGTTGATCCTAGCAAGAAAGAAAAAAGGTCGATCGTCGCTACATGAGGTCGGCATGAGGTCGGCCTTGGGCCGATCGACGCGGGGCACTTGCCAGCCAATGAGACGACGCGCTTGCGTGCCCGGGCGCTGTTTTGGCAGTTTTGCTTTTCCAGTGGGGGACTTCGCTGAGCGCTCAGCGCAGTGAGCGCAGTGAGCGCGAGGGCAAAGGCAAAGCGCTGAGCCTTGGCGCAGCTGCAATTGGCAAATTGAGTTTTGCCTGAGGCCGTGGATCGGATTGGGTGCTGGGGAACTGGGAGGGAGAGAGAGGGAGGATTCGCTCGCTGGTTCGCTCGTTGCTCGTTGCTCGTTGGTGGTGGGCGTTCTCTCTCCTTCGTTCTTCTGTCCTCCTGCTTTCATCCAGTCTTCACAACTTTCAACTACGTCTCTTTCTCTTTCTCTCTTCACCAGACATCTGTTCGTCACATCACAAGCAATGATTTCCGCAAGAACTATCAGAGCTGCTGCTAAGCAAGCCTTAGCTGTCAATGCTAAAATCGTCCCAAGAGTCGTATGTACAAAAATGAATGCTCAGCTATTGAAGTGCTCAGCTATTTCAATGCTCAGCAGTGCTCATTCAACCTTAAGTGTCACTTGTTAACATTTCTTTATCTTTCTAAATCTAACTACAGTGGCTACGCAACTCTACTTCACCAACTACCCGCCTACTGCTGTCACCACTGAGTTGAATTAGAACTTGAGAAATCCGTTAACTCCATTACACATCTCTACTCTCCTCAGATCAATTACTAACATTATTAACCTTTTATTCTTACAGGCAAGACCATTAGCTGCAAGAACCTACGCTTCTGCAAAGGCAGCTCCAACTGAAGTTTCCTCCATCTTGGAATCCAAGATCAGAGGTGTTTCTGAAGAAGCTAACTTGGACGAAACCGGAAGAGTTTTAGCTGTTGGGTATGTACATTCAATTCTTATTTGGTGATAAGTGTGAAGAAGATGTTAGATCTTTTAAATTGTCCAATCATGTTTGAAGATTTTCTTAGAGGGGGGAGAATGTTGGCCAAATCTCGCTCTTCTAAAACCCTCGCGTCCGCTTCTCCAACCTAAGGAAATTTTTCAAACACGATCACGATCACGATCAAATGCACAACATATTTCACTCACTTACTCCTCCATTCACATTTCAAACAATTACTAACATTTTTATTCCCCCCTTTCTACAGTGATGGTATTGCAAGAGTTTTCGGTTTAAACAACTGTCAAGCTGAAGAATTAGTTGAATTCGCTTCCGGTGTTAAGGGTATGGCTCTTAACTTGGAACCAGGACAAGTTGGTATTGTCCTTTTCGGTTCTGATAGAGAAGTTAAAGAAGGTGAAATCGTCAAGAGAACTGGTAAGATTGTTGATGTTCCTGTTGGTCCAGCAATGTTAGGTAGAGTTGTTGATGCTTTAGGTAACCCAATCGATGGTAAGGGTCCAATTGAATCTGTTGCAACTTCAAGAGCTCAATTGAAGGCACCAGGTATTTTACCAAGAACTTCTGTTTTCGAACCAATGCAAACCGGTTTAAAGGCTGTTGATGCTTTAGTCCCAATTGGTAGAGGTCAAAGAGAATTGATTATTGGTGATAGACAAACCGGTAAAACCGCTGTTGCTTTAGATACTATCTTGAACCAAAAGAGATGGAATGATGGTGCTGATGAATCTAAGAAATTATACTGTGTTTATGTTGCAGTTGGTCAAAAGAGATCCACCGTTGCTCAATTAGTTCAAACTTTAGAACAACATGATGCAATGAAATATACTATTATTGTTGCAGCAACTGCTTCTGAAGCAGCTCCATTACAATATTTAGCTCCTTTCACTGCTTGTGCAATTTCTGAATGGTTCAGAGATAACGGTAAGCACGCTTTAATTATCTATGATGATTTATCTAAACAAGCTGTTGCTTACAGACAATTATCTTTATTATTGAGAAGACCACCAGGAAGAGAAGCTTACCCAGGTGATGTTTTCTACTTACATTCTAGATTATTAGAAAGAGCTGCAAAGATGTCTAACGCTAATGGTGGTGGTTCTTTAACCGCTTTACCAGTTATTGAAACTCAAGGTGGTGATGTTTCTGCTTATATTCCAACTAACGTTATTTCCATTACTGATGGTCAAATTTTCTTAGAAGCTGAATTATTCTACAAGGGTATTAGACCAGCAATTAATGTCGGTTTATCCGTTTCTAGAGTTGGTTCTGCTGCTCAAGTTAAGGCAATGAAACAAGTTGCTGGTTCTTTGAAACTTTTCTTGGCTCAATACAGAGAAGTTGCAGCTTTCGCTCAATTCGGTTCTGATTTAGATGCTTCAACCAAACAAACTTTAACCAGAGGTGAAAGATTAACCCAATTATTAAAGCAAAAGCAATACTCTCCATTAGCTGCAGAAGAACAAGTTCCAGTTATTTACGCTGGTGTTAATGGTTACTTAGATAAGTTACCATTAGAAAAAATTGGTCAATTTGAAACTGAATTCTTAGCTTACTTAAAGGCTAACGAAACTGAAATCTTAGATGCTATTAAGACTAAGGGTCAACTCTCTGATGAATTATTAGCAAAGTTAAAGTCTGCTACTGAATCTTTTGTTGCAACTTTCTAAATCCCAATAATGAAACGTTTATGTTAACTTAAGTACAATTGTTTTTTTTGTTTAAACAAAAATTATTTATTCCATATTTATATTTATATTTTATATTATTTATTATTACATGATGCAATGATAAATTATGTAATTTTTTTATCTATTCAACGAAAATAATTGCAATAAATTGATAGTATATCAATATGCGCAACACAGCTTGGAAAAAGTTGTAAAAGATCAACACTTTTACTCAACCCCACATACTATTACCATAAAGCCATGAATGAACATCAACAATTAACTCCTCAACTGCATGGGGTAGATGAAGAACTACCGCAAAGAATAACAAATGATGAACTTTATAGGAGATCGACACAATACCGATACTGGTCTTTCACCCAAGATGAATTAACAGATCTACGAGTTAGAGTTAACAAGAAGGGCGAACAAACTTTCCGAGATAAAATCAATTCCTTGCAAGATGATGATGAAATACATAGAGAAATAAAGAAATTTGTATCTGAACAGTTTACACCTCTTACACCATCAGATGAACTTGAGATAGTCATATATTATGCTCGCAAATGTCATGACTTATCTAATTTCTTTAAATTTACAACTCAAGTAAGACTTACAGCTGTCTCATACTTGCTTAAATTCTACCTGGTACACAGTGTAATGGAATATTACCCACAACAAATAATGTACACATGCTTATTCTTAGCAGCTAAAAGTGAAAACAATTTCCTTGGTATAAAGGCATTTTCAAACGCTATTCCAAAGACAACACCAGCAAGCATCCTTGAACACGAGTATCGTGTACTTGATACAATGCGTTTCTCATTAATGTGTCATCATGCAATGCGTCCACTATACGGATTTTACCTTGACGTGCAACAAGTATTAGTAAAGCTTGATTTTGGACGATTGTGTAAAGACTACGAAAATGGCCGTCGATGTGTCAACGATAGTTCTTTCTCAGATGCACAATTCCTATTCACACCATCACAAATTGCACTTGCCGCATTATACATTGTTGATGATGTTGTATGTATGCGTTACCTTATGCGTAAATTTGGTGTTAAAAAGAAACAAATGGTAGCTATGATGGAAGAACGTGAACGCGTTAAGGAGAGTAGTATGGAACCAGATAAAACAGAAGAAAACGGAGATTTAACTACACAAACTGATTCTTCTTTGGATAGGTTTAATAAAGTAATGGAGTGCGTTAAACGATGTGCTGTGATAATGCAGAAAACTCCTGATCCTACAGTGCAAACAGCTAAAGAAATTTCACTGAAAGCACATTTCTGTCTCGATCCAGTGAAATATTTCCGTAAGTTACAATCGGCAACTAATAATGTGTCCCCTGTCCCTGAAACAGGTGTGAAAAGAGAATTAACCGATGTCGATGGAGGTGAGGAAGACGCAAAACGTGTCAAGCTAAATTAACATCCTCTTTTAAATAACACTATATAATATGCGGTATAGCTGTTATTTTATCCTTAACGTTTCCAATATGGTAACAGCGTTGATTCTCAGCGTCTACAAGTACAAGATCCTGCACGAAATCTGAAGATCCACCACGAGTAACCTCAAATTTAACCTTACCGATCTTCATTGTCATCTTACCTGACTTATGCACCCGAATTTTACCAACAGCACCACTGATACCACCTTCAAGCACAGGAAGTGAGCATGGTAACTGTATAAAGAACAAGTTACCCCTAGAGTTATCAGCAACGCCCACACTCTTTAAACTCTTTGCAAGTTCCTCGCAGTCCTTCTCAAACTGTTTCGCCTCAAGGTTCGCCTGGTAATCGTTCATCTGTAATGCATCCTCGTTGTTGTTATCCAATGTAGACCCATCCCCAGATCCACCACCAACTACAGCTGGTGTGCCCGCTCTTGATGCAGAATCTGACAATATCGTACCTTCTCTCGTTGCTGACTCAGATGGTATCACCGACGATGCATTGTGAAATTCTGTTTTAATAGTATCATCTTTCTTAGCTTCCTCACCGTACTCACGATGTTCATTCCTTGCTGCTCTCACGGGGAACAAATCCGTATCAAGCTGTTCCATGTCAACATCCTCATCTTTCCTGTCTAGAATTGATCTTGTACCCATATCAATCGCATTGTCATCAAGGTCTGAATCTGAGTCATCCTCATGAAATCCACCAATACTACTACTACTACCGGGATCCTCCTTCTTCAGTTTCGCCTTTCGTTCACTTTTCGCTTTCAACCTTTCAAGTAGTGGATTTGTTGCACCACGACCGTTCACATTTGACATACTCGAACTACCGCCAACTGAAATCGTACCTTCACTCAATGGACCAGAAATAACAAGCGTTCCTGAAACTTTCTTGTTCTTACCACCAACTAGAGGCTTCTTCGCCAGCCTCTGTTTGTTCTTCTCTGCTAAACGATTCACACCAGGTGTATTCAATGATGCACTGCTCTCTCTTTCCTCTTTCGTCTTTCTCGAAACCACCTTTGGTTTGAACTTAAGAGCAGGCTTAGCCGCTGTTGCTGTCCCTGTTGGAGTTCCCGTCCTCGTTATACTGTCCAATCTTTTCGACATTGCTGGTAGTCTTAGATCTGTTGCTACTTTGATCTGATGTTTTGGTTATTTTAATGCAAGATGGATATTTTTTTTCAAAATTTCAATGCCGGCGCAATTTGCGATCGAATCTGATCAAAAAAAATTTTACTACTATAATATTTTGAAAAATCAAGCTAGTTATCTCCAGTGCATTGGATATCATTGTTTGATTAGAAGTGAAGTGTTCTATTGAAAATGGCAAGAAAGAGTAAAAGTGAAGAAGAGATTACAGGAATTGAGGAGTTTGGCCTTGATGAAGTTGATTCGTTTGCTGACGAAAAAAGACAGGAATTGATTAAAAAGGCTGGTTTGGACAAGGAAGAAACTAGGTTCTCTGATTCTGATGATGAGAGTGCAGTGGAAGGAGTTATGGATGTTGATTCTGATGCTGATATTGAAAAATACAAGAGGAAGTTTCAAGGAGCTATTGATGAATCAGATGAAGAATATTTCAGAGAAGACGGTGATCAAGATGATGAAGAAGAGGAAGATGGGAATTGGGGTGGTGAATACTATGGAGCTGAAGAAGCTGAAGATGAAGAGGATGAGAAACTCATGGAGGAAGAAGCATTGCGATTACAGAAAAAGCACATGGAAGATCTTCATATGGATGATTTCATGCTTGATGAAGTCGAAGAATGGAAATCTGAAAAGAAACAAGATTTAGAAGAGAAGAAGGAAGATAGGTTTGAAGAATTGGTGAAAAGTGGATCAAATCAAGAAAGGCTAAATATGTTAAGCAAGAAATACCCAGAGTACCTCCCACTTATTTCAGAACTGAAAACTTACAAGCCAGTTTACGAAGAATTGAAAAAATGTTACAAAGAGAAACCTATACTAGCTGTGCAGTTTAAGGCATTGAGTCTCTATTTCGGGGCAATAATCTCCTATTTTAATATCTTTGTGAGTAAACTACAGTCTAATGAACCTTTTGATATGAAAGATGAAGATGTCATGGTCTCTATTTTAAGTACAAGAGAATTATGGAGACAAGCTAGAAGTTTGATTGAAAATGACGACGTAAGTGATGATGATGATGACGAAGAAGAAAGTGATTCCAACGAGGTAGAAGGAGAAGTGGATGAACAAATTTCAGGATCTGAAGCAGAAATACATCAAGATCAAGAAGCTGATGAGGATTCAGAAGATGTAGAGCAGGAAGAAGAAACTGATGGTGAAGATGAGGATGACGATGACGATGAAGAAGAGGAAATTCCTGACTTCGACACACTTCGTACGGTTACAAAGAAGAACGCTAAGAAGCTTGAACAAATGGACGATATCGATGCAGAAGACAAACAAGGACGTCGTAAATCTTTGCGGTTCTACACTTCGAAGATTGATAAGCGTGATATCAAGAAAGTTTCAGTTGATGGTGATATGGATGCCGCATATCTCGAGGAAACTGATAAACAAAAGGACAGACGTTTTGTGCAAGAAAAGAGAGAACAACGCAGTCATAAAAGTAGTCGGGGTAGACCTAATAGAGGTAGAAGATAATCACTTTATAGATTTAGCTTTGTACTATATTGAAGAATGCAAAAGTTTGTAAATTAAGTTAAAATGAAAATTAAAACATGTTAAACTTCCCAAAAGGGAAATCTATTTTTCATCTCAAGAAAATTTTCACACTTAAATTTTAATTTTCATTACTTTTGAAACTTTATAACGTCACACAATCATATCTTTAAGGTATAACAAGTCATAGAATGTCCGAAACAAACGAGCCAGAGAGAAAACCTGTTACTGTGCAAAAAGAAATCCCACTCAACTTCGATTTAGGACTTCTTGCTGCTTACGATCCACAACCTTTAGATCATTTGAAAGTCACTGATTCTGCGAAGAGAGAAGAATACTTGAGAGAACTCACCAGAGATAATGTTCAATTATTAGTGAATCAAATATTGTCTTTGCCACTACAAAAGAAAGATAACATAACTCTAGTTACACTCCCTGGCCCAATATTCAAACTTCCAAGAGAAAAATCCATTCCTAAACCTAAGGAACCAACTAGATGGGAGAAATTTGCTGCTAAGAAGGGTATTCAAAAGAAGGGTAAGGAAGGTAAACTTGTTTTCGACGAGGAGACCCAACAATGGGTTAACAAGTGGGGTTATAAGGGTGCTAACAAAAAGGCTGATGATCAATGGGCCGTTGAAGTTCCAGGTGCTCCAAGCAGTGGTGAACAAGATTCTGATCTTATGGATCCAAGAAAACTTCGTAGAGACGAAAGGAAGAAACTTATCAAGAAGAACATGTTACAGCAAAAGAGAAATAGAGAATCTTCAAAATGATTTAAAAGTCTTCCATTTGTTTAACTCTTTACTACCCGCTCTGTATAATAATACTTCAAAGAAATGTAGCTTTCACTAGTTGCAACAGTAAAAATGCAACTTGGAATTATTTGCACACCACCAAGCACCAAAAATGATCAAAATTAGTCTCATATTAACAGAGCTTATTGTCACTAATCATTCCTAGCACTTCACCAATCTTCCAAGCTGAGTGTATCATCAAATAATACCAGGAAATGATTGTCTACAAAAGAAGTTTGCAAAAAGGTAATCTTCAATTTGAAGGCTCGTTTATATCCAACATTTCATCATCGTACGGGAAACTCTAAATAGATTAAACTCATCACTTCATTCTTCAAGTTCACATAAATCGCCAGGAAACTAGGTTAGGATGCAATTTGTGGGTACGAGCTTTCAAGATTATGTGCTTGATGAGTTTCTCAAAGTTCAGTTGCTATTTGATGACTCGTTCAAATACTGCCCAGTATCACGTATCTCCGAAATACCTCAATCTCCACAGATCGGACCTACAACAAAGTCAATGTTTCACAAAGGGAGTGTATTGCTAAAGAATTTACAGATATGTCTAAACGAGCTATCTGATTTTAAAGGGTTTCCTTTGAACCCGGACTTTTCCCAAAATATCTACAAATTCTACACTTTCAATAAAGATACAGTGTTTAAGAACTTTACTGTGGATGAAGCCATCAAGAAATTTCAGCAGTATCTAACAGAAAAGAGGGGGATTAGTACAGTGGATAGTCTTTTCTATATTCAATCAATTCAATTTATTGATCTGATGCTTATATGCAAATCCAGCAGTGGTGATAAGGAAATTTTGAATAATATTAGATCAGATCTTATGAAATGTTCTTACCTACAGTTGCCAGATATAACAGATGTTAAATTCAAAAAATCTATCTGTCAAACTTTTCAAATTTCGGAATCTATATTGGAATCTAGAATCGACAATTTAAGGAAACACGTATCAAAACAAAAGGTTGTTAATTTCTTCAACTCTGATCACGTCTTGTCTAAACGCTATAGTCAAATTGACTTTGAAAAGAAAGAATATTATGAAAGTTGGATACAAAAAGCTTCCAACTTGGAGTCTGATATGATTACACTCTTCAACGATCCAAATTTTAAACCTTCCACCGGTATATGTGTTCCCAATCAATTAGATGATGTCATTTCCTTGTTGCTTTACCTTACATTAAACTCAAATTCAAGCTTTTTTCAAGGTATAATCAAATGCATGCAGTTGTGGCAAGTAAATCCCTTTTTAATAAAAGAGCAATTCATTGAAGTAGCTACAAGTGAACGTATCGATCCTGAATTAGTGGAAAAATCTTTAAATCTTTCTTATCTAGCCNAAGAGCAATTCATTGAAGTAGCTACAAGTGAACGTATCGATCCTGAATTAGTGGAAAAATCTTTAAATCTTTCTTATCTAGCCATGCCTTTTCAAGTTCAGTACATTGAATGGCCACTAGTAGAGAAAAAGAGATTTTTGACCAAAAGTATGGAAATCTATGATAAGTCATTCACAGAAATTCAACCTTTCTTTGGCCAATTTTTTAATGATCAAAAGAGTTTTACTACAGCTTTAAGTTTCCTTAAATTACTAAAACTTGATTTGAAAAATGTGAAAGCAGAAATAAATCAATCTCTTTCAAAGTCAATAAGTGATAGACTATCATCATATACCTCCAAGCTTGAAACTAACTCCAAATCACAATTCAAGATTGAAAGCGTTGTGTTATATCTTTCACGAGTATCTAAAGATATTAACTTATTATACAATTGGAAAATCAATAATAAAGATCTTAATACGACATATGGCATTTTTGAACTTGGATCAAAGACACTTATGACACCTGTATTGGATGTGATCAAGAAATTTGTTGCTGAAATGAAAAGCAACAATTTCAATTTAATGACCAATAAAGATACTAGAGCTAATTTTGGAACTTTCATTGATCTTGTAAACAATTTGCAAAGCAGAACCAATTTCAAATATGATTTTCAAAAAGAGATTTATCCTGATTTTTACAAAGTTGTAGCCTCTTGGTCAGTAGAAATGATTGATAAAACCAAAATTATTGTGCAGAATGATAACCTTAAACAATTGCCCGGTTGCTCGTATTCTTCTAGTATTCAAAACATAATATTGTTATTTGAAGGATATATCAAACTACTTGATAGTTTCAAATGGAGAGATGTCAACCAATCTGCTGAACTCAACAAAGTCTTATACAAAAGTATGGTAAAATCACTTAAGTATTACTTGGATTCCATGCTTAGTAAAATCAAAGAGTTTAACAATATGAGAGAGACTAATGACCCCAATTATGTTGGTGGCTTTGTTTGTTTGAACAATATCTATCAATGTTACGAGTTTCTACAAACCCTTGCGAGTAATGAAAACGTACAAAAGGTGTCCGAATATTTAATAACCTCAGGTAAGCATAAAGATTTGAAGGAGAAAAAGCGTTATGTAACGATTTTCATTTTAGGTGCAGAAAACTTAGAAGACTTGAAAGGTCGTCCTATAAGCTCGAAAGTTAAACTTTCGGGCTTGCTCAATGGTCAAACCAGAACAATATTAAAAGACTATAATCCTGAATGGCTTGAAAAATTTAATGCTATACTACCTGCATCGACATCTTCTGCATTGGTAAAATTTGATTTATTAGACGTGGGTCTTGGCAACACTTATAAATCAGTTGAATATAAAATTGACCTAACCAGTGAGTCAACATTGAAAAACCATACTGATACTATAAAGCTGGTCCCTCGAAGCGGTACGTTGAAGGTCAGTATCAATGTAGAGTTTGAGAAAAATGATCCACTTTTCTATATTATTAATTTAAAGGACACTGTTGAAAGTTCTATTGATAGATGCATCAACTATTTGATTGAAAATTACATTATAGATTTCAAAAATGCTCTAACCCATGAATATCTTGAAGAGAGCTTGATTAACTTCCCCGTGAAATCAGAGAATGATTATAAAAGATATCAAGATCCTGTTATTGATAAATTAGTTGGTGATTTCCGAGTCAAAGTTATTCCACAAATGTATGATAACCTTGAGACTAGAATATTTGATAGACTGATAATTGGTTTCTGGAAAAAGCTTATTAGTATAATTGAGAACCTCATTCTCCCAAGAATATCGATCCTAAACACTTCAATCACTACGAAACTGAATAAGGGAGCATCTGCCCATTCTGCTGGTTCGCAGGTTTATACCACTTCTGACAAGCTTTCTATCGATTATAGCCGACTCTCTTTGAATTCGGGAAGCCGGGCAATTCATAAGACAACAAGGGAACAGTTGATTAGGGTTGTCGAATGGTGCTATAAATTGAGATCGATGATTGACCTTCCGGATATGATTTTGCAAGATGATACCTTGAATGAACCGTTTCAGCGATTTAACGAAATCAAACAACTTTTCAATCTTAATATTGACGATCTAAAGGCAAAGTATTATGGAGATTGGAATTACCTTAATAAGAATATGCTACGCAGATACAATAAAGTATTGAAATATGATGCAGAATTGTGGGGAAAAGTGTCTCAAAGCAAGGAACTTGTGTTGCGGATACTATTAGCTCATGGTGAGTTGAAGTTTGTCAAGTCAGTCATTGAACTTGAACACCGTTTTGAAAGAATCATCAAAACAGAGGTGCAAGTATCGAAGCTGCAGGAATATTTGTAAAAATTGGATAGAATTTATAGAACAATGCAATTTTAGATTGAAATTTCACGCACATTCCGATAAAAATGTCACGGAATGATCAAATTTGATCAGCTTATAGATGTTTCTTCCCGATTTGTTACTATCTGATACAAATATACATCAAGGAAGCATTGCAGTGACTCAATTGAATAGTATGAGTGATGGTAGTATTATAAGCAGACGCCGAGTATCTTCTATTCCTAGACTTCCAGATGATGACTCTCAAGAAATCATCACCGATGTACCGACTCTGATGATTGATCATGATAAAACTCTCCCTCCATTGCCATCATCCTTTTCAGCAAAGACAGAAGATAATGCAAGTATTACTTCCTCTGTAAGTACCAATAAATCTATAATAGGTACATCCATGAAATCTACTCCTACATGGTCGATGACGACAACAACTGTGAAATCAACAGAATCTCCATCAAACGACTCTTCCAATAAAAGTAGTGCCAACGTCAAGTTACAAAAGATACAAACGGGGGAGCTGTCAATAGTGGAGAAAGAAACAGAAGTGGAAACTACAACTGGTGGTGTCACATCCTTTTTAAGGTCATTTACTGGATATGCGTCTAAGACAGATACATCAGAAACTGGGGATAAAACACCTACTTTGGATGAAGGTATCCATTTTGAAGCTAATAGTCCTACTGAAATGTTCACATATAGGAAAGTTTCCGTGAATAGGGGTAACAGGAAACATTCACGTACTTTAAGTGGAGCAAGTGAGCCAATGTCTCCTCAAGCCTCAATTAATACATTATTGACTCCTAAAATACCATCGACGCCTAAAAATGAGATTAACTATAACTTATATGTTGATGAAAAGTATTTAGATACCCAATATCGATATGCAACGGAGGCTAGGAATAACGAGTTTCATAAACTATTTGAGGAAGTTCCTGCGAACGACAGACTTTTAGACGATTTTAGTTGTGCATTGAGCAGAGAGATTCTACTTCAAGGTAGATTGTATATTTCTGAGCATTATCTTTGTTTCAACTCGAGTTTACTTGGATGGATAACAACCCTTGTTATTTCTCTGGACGAAATTAAGAAGTTTGAGCGTAAAGCTACAGCAGGTTTATTTCATAATGGTATTATTGTTGAGACACGTGAAGCCAAGCATGTTTTTGCAAGTTTCATTTCAAGGGATCAAACTTTGAATTTTATTGAAACTGTCTGGTCACGTTCAGTAAGTTTGAGTTTACAAAACAATGAAAAATCAAGAGAGTTTGAATCGTTGTATTCGAAAACATCATTTGAAGGTCTGAACAATGGTGCAAAATTATTAACAGAGGATGATTTATATACAATTGACAGTGGCAGCTCTGAAGACGATGATGATACTTCTGAAGAAGTTAATAACGATGATTCGAATGCTAGTGGGGATACAATGAAAAGTTCCACTAAAAAGCTGCATAAAGTGCGTAAGTCACGTAAAGTTCATCCACCTTCTTCATATAGGTACGATTATGAAGGGAATAATGAAGCGATTATGATTGAAAAGGAGTATAAGATTTCACTTGGTGGATTGTTTGATATTATGTTTGGAGATGATATAACTTTCCATCGGAAGTCGATGGAGATGAACGAAGGTATGAATTTTACTGAATATAGTGGTTTGCATGGTGAAAAGGCTGAACGAAGTTTTGAATATGATAAGAAACTGAATTATCCTGTTGGTCCGAGCTCTACTCGTGTTTATGTTACCGAAATAGTAGAACACTATGATTTGAATGATTACATTGAGGTGATAAATATTTCCAAGACACCTAATGTTCCATCTGGTGGCGCATTTGATTGTCGTACACGTTTTGTACTTTCATGGTCTACCAATGGGATGAGTAAACTTATTATCAGTTATAAATTGAACTGGACTGGTAGTTCATGGATTAAAGGTGTTATTGAGAGTTCTGCACTTTCTGGTCAAAAGAAGGCAGCAAATGATATGCATGAATTGTTGTTGGAGTATGTTCCAAAGAAAGCAAAGCAGGAATTAGACGCAGATGGTGCTGGAAGTAATGATGAGAAGGACAGTGTCCCATTAGTTGCTAATGAAATTGTTGACAAAAATGAACCAGAAAAGAAAGTTGAGGTTGCTGTTGCTGTTGCGGAAGATCTTTCGAAACAAGTGATAAGATTGCCGTTTGGTGAGTTCAAATTGAGTTCAATAGTTACGTTTTTTATTGTGCTCACATCTTTGCAGTTGATTATCCTTGGATACCTTGGGTACACTAATTGGAAACTACAGAAGGACCTGCAACAAATTTTATATCGTAATCCGTATTAAACCTAAAAACTATGTACAGTATAATATATAACATGAAAAATATCCGGTCAAGCACTTACTCCTAACATTGGGCCTTGGTATGCTTCTTCCTTGCCATTGAGCAACTCTACATTGTCAATTGTAAACACCACTATTTTTTCATTCTCGGAGTCAAGTTCAAAGACAAAGACTCCGGATAATATCTTGTCCTGACCGTCAACTGGACGTGTTCCTTCAGGCGGGCCAGTTTTCCATAACATTTTGATTTTTGTTGTATATGGAGAAGTATCCTGTAATTGTTCTGATTCCTTACTTTCCGCTGCATCTACGGAATCTTTAATTACTTCTTCGGACGATAAAGAGCCTGTTGGTTCAATAACTGACATATGTGTGATATTGATTTTGGATTCGGGATGCAAATAAAACAAATGCAATCCTTGTTGTAAAGCTTTCAACGTGCTAGCATAAACTGTGTATCCTTTAAAAGGAGGCAGGTGTGGTAATTGAGAAGGGAGGAGTCGGAGTGTGACGTTTTGTGAGACAAGTTCATGTGGAAGGAGGCGGGTTAGCATGTGTGGCACAGACAGTTTGAGTGCATCCACAACTGATCCAAGGTTAGCCCTTCTTGTGAGCTGACGTGTGTCATTAGAAAGAAAACGCAACTGTCTGAGAGGTCGAAGAAGTAGCATTGGATATGTACAATTGAACATAGAAAGGAATTAACTGGAAATGAGATTTAAGATAAAGAATTGTGCATTCCGAAAGTGGCAGGTGAATTATCACCAAATTCGGACTGAATTAATTTTGTTCTACTTGCACTTGGAAAGTTTTAAGTCAAAGATACACACACAGGCATTTATTCGTGAGACCTGATGAGACTATGAGAACAAAGGTATATGACTCGACTGATCCACATAATCAGGAGCTTCCATGGAGTGTACTAAATGCTGGAGACAGTAGTGATGTTCTCGATGACAGTACAAGTTGGGAAAATGAAGATGCAGAAGCGGATGCAGATGATGCATACAGTGGCAGTGACGTTGGTGAAGGTGAAGGTGAAGGTGGTGGTGATGTTGATGATGATAGTTTACATGATGTACAAGGAATGCAACAACAGGGGAAATCTAACTTGCCGCATGATGCCGAAAGTGCTGAATTTAACTGGCCAGTGGAGACAGAGTCATCTAGGAGAGGGAAGAAGGGACGTAGGAAGAAGGAGAAGGGGAGGTTGAATGAAAAGGAGGCTATTGGTAAAGGAAAAAGGAGAGGGAAGAAGAAGGGGAAGAGTAAAGGTAGGAAGTATTCATCGAAAGGTAAGAAAGATAGGACGATGTGGGAATCTGGGATTGATGTTGCAACTACCAACGTGTTTTTGAATTCTCCAGGTTCTGTTATAATGATTACAGATTACAGCAAGGATAGGTTTCGAATAGCACATTATGATCTATACAGTGAGAATGATAGTACACGACATGGTAATGAAGATAATGGGGGGATGAATAGTTTAGAGAAATATTTGAGTGAAGTTGAACAGTCTAAGAAAATTGTTGAAAATGCTGTCAACCAACGACCTGATTGGTCGAATGTACGATGGATCAATGTGAATGGATTGTCATGGGAAGCTATTAGTATTATTGGTCGGAAGTATCAGTTACATCCATTATCTGTTGAAGATTTAATTGATATTCCACAACGGACCAAAGTTGATATTTATTCCAATCATTTGTTTTTGATTATACCATTATTACGATTGTTTAATATTGATGATGATTATGCTGCATTAGATGTGGATACTGTTATGGAAGGTAATGATGTTGATGATGGTGATGGTGGTGATGAAGCCCACAATAGTTCTAGTTCTAGTGGTGATATTGATAAGTACAGAGGCGTGGATGAGGTTGAAGAGAAAGCACATCGATTACATGAAATTCTTGTGAAGAGAGCAGCAACTAATCGTCGAATGACTGACCTTGCATTTATTCAACAAAAGAATAGGAATAGATTGGGTAAAGAAGAATTACAGATGTCTATAATTGACAAGATGAGACCATTAATTAGTAAAAGATTAGCCGTTGGTGTTGAACAAGCTTCAATCTATATTACATCTGAGGGTACAGTTATTTCATTTTTTGAAAGATCAGCTAAAGAAGTTGAACGTGCAATTTTAGGTAGGATAACAACGATGGGTTCACAATTAAGGGAAACAAACAATGCAACATTATTATTTCATTCAATAATTGATACTATTGTTGATATGATGTATCCTGTAATGACAGCTTACACTGATATATTTAATGAGAAAGAAGTTGAAGTTTTAACTAGTAGAGTACCTGATTTTCAACATACACAACAATTACATGTAATGCTTAATGAATTAGGTATGTTAAAGAATGTAATGTCACCAATTTCATCTATTGTTTTACAATTAAAAGATTTAGCAGTTGATGAAAGGGATGAATTTATTGATAAATCATCAAAACTTTATCTTTCTGATATTAATGATCATTTACTTTGCTTTATTGATGAAATAAATAGTATGTCTGCAATGATTTCAAATTTAATTGATTTAATTTTTAATACATTAAGTGTGGATACAAATAGTTCAATGCAACAATTATCATTAGTTAATGTACTTTTCTTACCATTGACATTTTGGGCTGGATTTTTCGGTATGAATTTTACACATTTCCCTAGTTTAAAATGGGGGGATGCATTCTTTTGGGAATTGAGTATACCATTTACCGCAATTATGATGGTTTTAATTATGCATCGATCTGTTTGGATCATTTGTAAAAGAATTTGGAGATGGTGGTTAACAAATAGTCGAAGGTTATTTTCTACAAAGAGTGGTAGGAGGAAGAGAAGAGGTTCTGTTGTTAGTGAATTTGGTAAATCTATTTGTCACACTGGTGTGACTGGATTTAGATCTAGTGTAAGAAGGTTTCGTCATAAATCACAAGAACCAGAACATATTGTGTAAGTAGAGTAGAGTTTAAAGATCCTGATTAAATATAAATACCGTAAATACATAGAAAAGCAACCTTGCGATGATCAAATATAAATAACAACGGACCGACAATAAAGCCAGTTATAAGTATGGACCCGTTGATAATGCAAATAGTAGTGTGAGCGTTAGTTAGTTAGTGTAGTAAAAATATGTTAAATTTTCCAATCGTTGTTTGTCAGTTCGAATGAATTCATGAAAGAATTTGAATCCCAAATATTCTTATCGAATAAAGAAGCTGAATGTGGGACGTATGAAGAACCAATTGAAGTTGAAGGTGGTTGATGATTGTTTGGAATTGAGATTGGTTTTAAATTAGAAGATTGGATGTTAATACTGTTGGTGTTACTATTATTAGCAACAGTTGAGACATCCAAATCATCATGGAGTAAATCGTCTGTAACTGTGACATCATCATGATGAGGTTCATCATAAATGAACAGTTCATCAAATGATAAATGATGATGTTCATGTTCTTGTTCGATTTGATGTTGTTGTTGTTGATCTAAAGTGAAGCCTAAATGAGCATTATCTATCATATTCTTGATTGAAGTATCTAAATCTCTTTTCAAGATTAAACCTTCAATAATACCCTCGAAAGATAATGTTGAGATATTTGGGAAGAAATCATAAATGAAATTTTTGGAACGATTGAAGGCATTGAAATTAGTATCTTCAAGTGTAGCCTTACGAAATGGACATCTATTGAAAAGAGTGAAAAGGAGGGTAATACCTAAAGAATAAGCATCAAGTTGTTGACAATTATAATTACCTTTAATTAAAGCTTCAGGTGCCATATATTTTTCAGTACCGACATTATAATCTGAAGCGATTACATTAGTTGTTGATAACCCCCAATCACATAATTTGATTGTACCATCTGAAGTAAGTAAGATATTTTCAGGTTTAATATCTCTATGATAAACACCACGAGAATGAGCATAAGACAGAACATCGTGAATTTGAGATAAGAAATTAGCAAAAGAAGAATAATTAGTTTGTAATGCTAAACCTAAAGGAGTTTTATTATGAATAGCATCATATAAATCTCCTTGATCTGCATATTCCAGAACCAAAATACAATATTTGCGAGTTTCCATATAGTCTAATAATTGAGTGATATTTCTATGATAACCCAATTGATTCATTATTGTCATTTCATGCTGAGCCATTGCTAAAACTCCATTAACATTCTTCTTCAAAGCTTTAATTGCAACTCTCTGACCAGAAATAGAATCGAAAGCACAAGAAACTTTACCAAAGGAGCCTGTTTGCAGGTTAGAAAGGAAAGAATAACGGCCACCTAATAAAGATTTACCCTTTGAATAAAGAACGTACTCATCCACGTTGGCACCGGGGCCTGCCCTGAAATCTGCCGATAAAGTGGACAAAGTTGAGTTTGCGACTGAACCAGTCGTGTTGGAGGTTGTAGCAAGAGCAATAGCGGTTGTAGCAGACATGTTGAATGCTGTGGAGAAGGAGGGAAGAAGAAGAGGAAAGGAAAGGAGAAGAGATGCAGAGATAAGGCAGGTAAAGTAGTGTGACTCGGTGGCAACTGCGGGGAGGGGAAACGACTTCGTATAAAACAAAAAAGCTGTGGCGCCAATTGATGACTGAATCTGGCAATTGCGATCGCGGGAAAGAGAGAAAGAGTAATAGTAATAGTAATAGTAATAGTAATAGTAATAGTAATAGTAATAGTAATAATAGATATTATATAGATATATAGATAGATACTATCACAGAGGGAGGTACATGTCGTCGTCGTCGGTGCTGAAGATGAGACCCTCCTGGTGTAGTTCGGCAACAGCGGTCTGCACGTCGTCGATGGCCAGCTCCAAAGTGGACGCAATGAAGTTCACGGGCACTCCGTCGGGCATGGACTTGCTCTGTTCACGGATACATCCAATCACTCGGTCCGTTGTAGTGCCCCCGGTGACACCTGCTGTGGAACCAGTACCATCGTTTCCTACAAATAGGGATTCTCCAGCTGTCGTGGTGGTGTTGGTTGTGGTCATGATTGCACCGTGTTTGTTTGTTAGATAATTCTTAGCAACATTGAGAAGATGATAGGGGATTATATTGAAATCTGTAATTACATTGACATTCTGTACCTGTACTTGTGCCTTTTGATTGAAATCTTTAACTGTTGCAACAATATCTACATATTGAAGTAATTTCAATTCAGTTTCAACATTATCTTGATCATCTTCTTCTTCATCTTTTAATTCTTCACCATATTCATCACCACCTTCACGTTCACGATTCCATAATCTAACTTGTATTGATCCAGTACCATCTTCAACTGTAAGTAATCTATGAGTTTCTTGTTCTTCAATGGCCCTTAACATTCCAACAAATCTAACATATGAAAGTTCAATACCATGGGTAAAGAAAGCAGCGTCCGGTCCATTCTCAAACGTTGCATCCTTAATCATTTTAATCGTTACTGGTGAAATGAATTGTGTGGCCCATCTTGGCTTGTTGCTCTCGCTTCCAAACCCACCTGCACTTCCACCATTGTTGTTGCTTGATGGATCAAATCCCCCGTCTGAATATGCCGCGTAGTTCATCCTGGTGTAGTTATTTGACAATGGCAATGGCAATGAAAACACCAAACAAGTTGCAAAACAGACAAAATTGATAAAAAGACAAAAAGACAAAAAGACAAAACTCGATTTTACGCGTCGCATTTTGCAATTGAAGAAATACTAGTATTAAACCTTTAGTTAAAGACAAAGCTGATCTAAGTGAAGAACAAACAAACCTCTACCACACTCGACATGCTCCAACACTCAGAGTCGAACAGAGGTTTGCTTGTATTTTATCTTTGTTGCTCAAAAAGCGTCTTCAATTCAGTGTAACCTGACTCAGGCCGTTCATTTTATAGTTTTGTCTTTAACCTAGTCTGTTCAGTATTATCTCTCTACTTTGCAGACTTCAACAGATAAAAGGTACACCCTCTTTTATACATTTCACAATTATGATACATTGAATCGCTTTTCAACACTATTTTGCTCCAAATCGTTGTGTAGGTTAAGTCTTCTTCCTGCTTCTTAGAGTAGCAAAACCCATAATCACGTCATAGTTTGTTTCTATAACCTTGGTAAACTTATTAACATACTCTGTTGGATAGTATCAATGCCTTGACTCAATAAAGATCTTGATTGAATTGGGAAATTGTGAAAGAGCAAAGAATTGCCCAAATAGGATACCGTTATTGATGTTGCCCCCATATAGCAAACCTTTTCCTCTTATACAACAATGCAATACTGTAGAACAATCACCTCGTATACTGTAGAACAAGCACCGTTTACTGCTATTGCTCTTCTTACAACTGCACAATTCTTAGAGGCACGGGAAGCAAACTATACATCATTTCAACAAAATCATCTCCAAGATGCAGCAACTGCAATACTTCAAATTCAATTCTATCAACTCATTCATTGGACACTTTTATTTCATCGTTTAAAGGGTAAATCTTATGATAAAATAACTCGTCATCTTCATCCACGATTGTTTACACCTTCAAATAGAGACATTGCCACTTACATTGATGCTCCCCGATTTCTGTGGAGATTCTCAAAATCAAATGTTTCTGCTCTAACGGATTTCTTTAACCATTTATCTACTGTAAAAGAATATTCTATTCTTGTAGAACCTTACTATATTGATACATCTCTTCAACTAGATTATCTCTATGTCAAACGTCCACCAACTTCAATCCCCTTACCCCTTCTATTACACAATTTCCATTCCGTTGAATATACATATTCATTAGATTTCCATTTACATAAACTGAAAGGTGATACAACTTATCAAGAGTTTGTTCTTATAATCATTACAGGTTGTTGTCCAAGATACAATTGTGGTTTGTACAAACTACTAACAAAATATCCACTTTTGAGTAATCGTCATTATAACTTAAAAAAATTACTCCACTTGATTGATAAAAATAGTTCTGATACCACTATATCTAACAAATGGCATATCTCAACAGATTGGACACATGAAATACTACTAGATATAACTATATTCCCATTAAACTATTATGCTTTGACATATATGGCCTTAGGAAAAACAGTACATATAAACAACCATTTCTATAGAAACCTCAACAGAAGATTTGGTTGGAATGTCAACTATTCATTAAATGAATACATAGACATTATACCATCATTATTTTGGCGACCAGTAATATACCCATTTTTACTAACTAGAAATGATCGTTCCATTATAAATCATTGTCAAGAATATTTTACCAAACTTTTCAAACATATTGATATAAATTCACAATCAATCATTTCTTACCCTTATATT
Source organism: Pichia inconspicua (assembly GCA_004931855.1). Classification (NCBI taxonomy): domain Eukaryota; kingdom Fungi; phylum Ascomycota; class Pichiomycetes; order Pichiales; family Pichiaceae; genus Pichia; species Pichia inconspicua. The sequence continues at coordinate 53,875 of SELW01000331.1, forward strand.
CATCCTTATTTAGATGAATCAACATTACCAAATATAAAATCATTCCATATTTGGTTAAATAAAAATGGTTTCTCAACAGGAATTTTCAAAGATTCAAAAAATGATACTTTTAGATTCATGTCAGGATATAATCATTTATTTGAAGAATCTGAACCTGATTCTACTCCAAAGAAAGTTTTATTAAAGAACTTATTTAGTGTATAAGAACGCAGTCCATACAAAAAAGTAAGCCCGATGCGGGGCTCGAACCCGCAGCCTTTTGATTGCACTACTTTTAAGTAATGAGTCTTAAGAGTCAAACGCTCTACCGATTGAGCTAACCAGGCTAAGAAATTCCGATACCGGGAGTCGAACCCGGGTTTGCCCGGTGAAAGCGGACCGTGATAGCCGTTACACTATATCGGAAATTGTTAAAAATAAAATTGGTAGAATCCTTATGTATTACGTATTTTTTAAGCCTTGGTGTACGGGTGTTAATACGGTTTTTGTTTTTTGAGCACGTGACTTGTGGCACGTGACTTGGAAGTGGTTCATTCTTTGATGTCTGCAGTTGAGTTCTTGCTTCAACATAAAATAACCATACAATCACATTCAGGTGTCTGAAAATCAACATATGCTTGGTTGCAACAAAATACTCGATAGGGCATAAAACGGTTACTAATGTATTAACTGTATTAAATTGTATAATAACAACTTTCCTAACGCTGTTGATCTCTAAATTTGATCTGTATTGTCGTAACTTGGTTTATTATAGCTAGATATATCAGGAGTCTTTTCACCTTGTCACCATTAAGGAATGTAGACTATATAATCATTACATCTATATGAGAATTAAAATTGGAGGATAATTTTCTTTTGAAGCCTTTCAAAGGCCCCTCGAACAAATACTACCTAATTTACAAAAAACTCTTCAAATCTGCTAGACCTTCAACACCTTTAGCTATAAATGTGGTGCATTTCAATGATCATTATGTAAAGCTTCCTTTAAAGTCAAAACTGGTTGTTGATTAATAATAAAACACTTTCATGTAATATCGAACTTTTCAACATTTTGTAAATTAAATTTAGAAACAGCTATAAAGGTTTGTGCTATTTAAGAAAGGTAATCCTTTCGATGTTGCTTTATGAGGGCTTAATGACAAAAAATATAGTAGCTAGTCTCATCTGTATTACCGTATTCTCAAATTTATCCTCCATTATTGGAAAGTTATTAATGCTAAGTTTTGCTATATGCACGCTTACGTAAAAATTGTGAACATATTTAGCGCTTGCTTGAAAAAAGAAAAAATTAAAAAATAAGAAGTAACTCCCTATCAGGGGCTCGAACCCTGGACATTTCGGTCGACTTTTTGTTGAAAATCTTTAAAAGCCGAACGCTCTACCGACTGAGCTAACAGGGAATTTCTTGAAAGTCAAAAACTTGGGTCTAATTTGAACAACTGGTGCTAGAATTTAGCCCACCAAAATTCACTTGTTTCTGGTTGAATTTTTCAAGTCTTTTTAGTTTTCTTTCTTAGTCATTTCATATTGAGTCAATTTGAAGATTCTTTGTTGAAAAACAAAGGTTTGTACGGCTGATATTGTGTTGTGACTGTGAAATACCATGTGTTCTCGCTAGCAACTGTCTAGTGTCATAGTTTTAGGTCTTTTGAAATAAGCCTTCATTCTACCTTGTGTTATCTGTTACAACGAGTCCAAAGGAAGTCCTAGGCACATCTACTTCCACTACGAAGGTATAGTCGATTGTATTATTAAAGTCAACAATGATGCGAAACATTCAGAGAATGTGTCCGGTAGACATTAACTACGTGCAACTAATGTTGTAATGCAACAATTCTCTAATTAGCGTTCATTAACTATAGTGTTTTTACCTAAATAAACATACTATAAACTCAAAAACGAAGATATGAAAGGGTAATTGCCCATTCATATAAACCTGGAGGGATTTATCGGTGTTTTCCCTTAATGTTGTACTGTTTAGATTAACCTATGAATATGTGCTCACTTTCTAAGCCATTACAACAACTAATAAAAGCAAATGTATGATTTGTTTACTAGTGTTCATGGCAAAGAAAGTTAAAATTGTGCAATCTAGAAGACACTACCCCTGGTATTGAAAATTATTCATCTTCGAGTTCATAAAGTAGTCGTACGATCAATCAATAAAGAATTTTCATTCGAAACAAAAATGCTTTAGTTTCACTTACTGAAGAATCAAAAAGACCAAAAGTTGACAAAAATATTCTTTACCACTGTATGAAACGGTGATGTTTTAAATTCAATATTTATGATCTGCTACTCTATATAGAATCCTTCATGGTTTGATTTTCTCACATGTTATAGAACACTTTTCATGTGAGTGCTCTAGATTTTTAAATCAACTCGATGAAACACGTGTTTAATTTCAACAGACTATGACTTGTACTGTTTCAACTGTGCTGGAACAGGATAAAGTATCGAAAGGGACGTGGAGCAGACTGTGAATATTTTGCAAAGCATCATTTAAAGGAAATTGCAGTCACTAAACCAAGAAGAAAGGTTTTCTTTTCTGTCTTGTTTCTTTATAAATCATCTGCTATTCCTCTTCTAATAGTTAGTTTCTTGTTCTTTGAAACTTTTATCTTTATTTTGTAGGTAACCCTTATATTATAGAGATTAATTTTATAAGAAGAGTACTTATCTTACAACAGGTTATGGGCTCCTTTTCCCATATGTGTCCAAAGGATTCAACAAGCTAAAATCTGCTTAGAATTATCACTATTGGGACATGAGTGTTCGTTCCACGCTGTCTACTTTTGAGTCTGGGCTATTAAAATTTTATGAAAATGGTAATTTACTTGTACCACCTGGCCCCCGAAGACCCTTCGGTTGTTCAACTATCATATTATTTGAACTGGGCTCTTCAGACCATTTTGGTACATACTGTCGATGCTGAAATTATCTCTAATTCAATCTGAAGGTCTATCTCGTTCAACTTTGCTGGTAGCAATTAGGAAAGACTTTTCTACACTCTCTGCTCGTCAGCTGCTAAACTTGTGGATAATGTTTTTGAGATTCCATCCAAGCAAACTCCTCAAGCTCTAAAAGTGCTCAAAACATTAAGAGCACAATTCTCGCATGGTATTTTTCTTGATCAGCCTTCGGGTCTGATGAGTTTAAAACCTTTCAACATTCATCAGCTGAATCTAGAATTTTGGATGCGGCTACTCCGATCATCTTGAGCTGTCAGCTTTTGAGGCCTCATTAAGAGGTATTAATTCACAAGCGTTGGTTTCCATATCTAAAAAGTCTGGTAAGGGTGACAAGAAGTTGATTTGTGTTAGGTGTCAGGCACCAGGTCACAAGTCCCCTCAATGTATTGTTCCTGCCCCTGTGGCACCCTCATCTTCAACAACTCGGACTGAGGATAAAGCTTCTAGAAGTTCAATTTGGTGGGCTGCTAGGTCATGGTTTCACGTATACTTTGAACACAAGTTCTACTCTTCATGTTTCGAAGAATACTGGACACCTTCTTGAATACACTCCTGATGCTTCTGGTGGTGATGTAAGTTGTATTTCGGATGGAAACTTGAAATTAGGTTACGGAACAACATTTTTTGACAATAAAGGGTCCACGATCAAGGTGTCTAATGTTGCCTATATCCACTTGTCCATGTGTCTTGTTCTAGTGGTTCCCGCTTTACCTTCGATGGTGACTTCTGTTATCTTGATGATGGTACGAAAATGGGTAAATTCATGTCCGATACTCTTTATCAGATTTTACCAATTCCTCGTGTAAACCATATTAGTTTATCTACTGTGAGTAATATGCATTCCAAACTTGGTCATCCTTCCCCTGTGATCATAATGGCTATGGGTTTTACTGCATCTGATGATGTTTAACTTTGCACTGATTGTTGCGCAGGCAAGATGACAAAAACATTTCCTAAATTGTCGAACAGTAAAACTTCTGCTCCAATCCAGCTATTACATGTGGATCTATGTGGCATTATTCCAGTTGCGGGTATTCCAGGTAAGAGATATTATCTCAATATTGTTGATGAGTTTACACGTTGGTGTTCCATTATTCCTCTTACTACTAAAGGACTTTGTCAGCAAAGCTGAAAATGAGTTTTCCTTTAAGGGTTTTAAGGTGAGTTTTAAGGTGGCAGCCGTGAGATCTGATAATGACAAGGAATTTTGTAACAATCAAATGAAAGGGTATTGTTCATCTGCTCACTGTTCAGCTCAACGTAAGCACAGAACAGTGCAGGAGAAGGCCAGAGTCAGGCCTTTCACTGCTGGCAAGTTAGAAAGAATAAAAGAAGAAATAAAGAAGATACCAAAAGGTTTTGGCTCAGGGTCTTAAAATTTCACGCAAAGTTTTCCAAAAGTGAGGATCTGAACTTTTTGCATTTTTTGTACTTTTTCGGGAAAAATTACGCGATAATAATGTATCCTGTGAATTACCCGAGGTATTTTGATTACTGTCCATTTACTCCCTATACATATTATCTATCAAAGTTGCTGCTTTGGAAGCGAAAAAAGTAGCCCATAAATCATCATCACCAATGATCTCACCCTCATTCACTGTACTTTTATTAATCTTAGTCAATTCTTTAGATTCAATATACGTTTCGTCAATCTCGTCGATTTTTTCCTTTGATAATCTATCCTTTGAAGCTTGTATTCTCTTCTTTGTACTCAAATACGCAATACTTTCCTCGATTGAACTTTCAATTATGAAATTCCATACTTTGGTTTCCTTCTTTTGTCCAATTCTATGGATTCTATTAACAGCTTGTAGTTCAAGTGATAAACTAACCATTGGTTCACATAAAAATACATGCGAAGCATTAGTTAATGTGATTCCTGCAGCTTGTGCAATAGTGTTCATCAAAAAGCAAGTATATGAAGAGTCATTCTTGAATTTTAGTATATTCTGACTGAGTCTTGAGCCGAGTTGCTTTTTATTTTTGGTTATTGTTCTAGCATTTCTATCATTCCATGTGAAAAACTTGATACCTTCTTCACTCATTGCTCTACCAAGAACAAACAAAAAGGCATTCCATTGAGAAAAAATGAGAATTTGGACATTTGGTTCCTTCATTTTCAAATATTTGATCTGTCGAATAATCATATCAACTTTAGTCCCATAACTAGTTTTCAATTGAATGTTGATGATTCTTCGTAGTTCGCTATTGGGTAATCCTTGATACACAAAATTGATGTCGTTCTCAAAGATTCTTCTATTCTTTAACAATTCCAACCTCTTTTCGTCAACTTTGCCAATATTAATTTCTTCTTCTATATCATCATCTTCTTTCTTATTGATAGAATTATTATCATCTTCAATAGATTCCACTATGTCACCTTTTAAACCTCCTTCAGAATAAGTAAAATTGTATAATTCATTGACATTCAGGTGTTTATTGCAAAGTGGACATATCCTTTTTGTCCTCATCCATTCAGTTAGGCATTCTCGACAATATTTATGACCGCATGGTGTTAACATACCGACTTTGATTTTGTATCTGCAAATAATGCACATATCGCTATCTTCAGAAGCTGTTTTACTTTCCACACTCAGAGTACTCAAATAGTTAAGTCGAACATTCACCATTTTCATTTTCATTTCAACATCGGTGAGTTCCTTTTTTAAAGATTCCATCTCCATTAAGGCAACATATTTTGGTGAAGATCCGAGTTTCTCTGGAGAGTAATTAACTAAAGTATCAGATCGAATTTGTAAGGATTTGAAATATGCCACTTTGGCATTAAAACAGTCATTGAAGGTTTCAAATATTTTGGTCTTCATTTGCTTGATATTTTTCATTTGATTCTTCATATCGTCCTTTAGCATGATAATAAGTTTTTGAGTTTCGTCATACTTTGTTGTATTTGGAATAAAAGTCTGTAACTCCCCAACTAGCTCTAAAATGGCAGTATGAAAAGAATACCTTGGATTTATAGTACCCTGTGGAATAAAATACCTTCTAACTTCTTCAAGTTTTGTTTCAAGTGATGTTTTTGGCTCGTTATTGCTGTAAATCTTTGGCATTTTAGATGGTCCTCCAGAATATACCAGCATATCCTCTGTTGAATTGATTGCTCTTTCTCGATCATCCAAAGCCAGTTGTAACTGGTCTATGTAAGCTTGTGATTCTTCCTGTAAAATCAAAAACTTGTTATATTCTTCCCCTTGTTCATCCGCATCATTGGCAGTAACTGGTTGCTTTTGAAGTTCGTAAAGTTTTTTGAACCAAAGATTGATAATTAAGGCTTGATCGTTGAGTTGAGATATTGCTTCCTTTGCACGAGTTACTATAAAGGAGACTCCTAAAGTTGCAGCATAACTTTCCAATTCTTCAGCTGTGCAATGGAAAGTTTCGGCGACAAGTGGTAGATCATGAACTTCATCCTTTGTATCACTATTAATGGTAGGTATTCTGGACACTTTTTCGATCTCAAATTTAGTATACAACAATTCGAGCCTTTTAATCATCTCTTGTGTTCTCTTCAGAGGATCATCCAAAAGTGCTGTTAAAATCTCATTTGCCTTAAGATAATAAAAGTTTTCTAGTTCATAATGTTTCCGTTCTTCTTCATTGAGAGTTTCAGGATCAACTTTTTCATTTTCATCAGGCGAATCTTCTTCTTTTATTTCTAGTAGATCATCGAAGTTGTCAGGAAGTGGTCTCATAGGACGATAGTGTTGATAATGCGCAGATGCAAGCATAAAACAGGCTTGATGAAGGTACTCCAATAAACCCCTTATCCTTGTTTTCCAAGTTTTCTGCTTCTCATTATTTGTTGCCTTATCAACATAATTTTCATATTCTGAAAGCTTTTCATTGATCCTTTCGATTAACATATTGAATAACTTTGCAGCTTCGACGGGATTTCTCAAAAATTCATGAATTTTACCCATTTTAGTATAGATTTTAATATAGTTAGTGAAAAGCGTACTTGTTTCAAGTTCAATAGTATTGATCAAATCAGCCAAAACATCATCTAATGTACCTATCATATAACCATTATTTTTCAGTTGATTAGCATTCTCCTTTTCAACATCATGAATTGATGAGTACATTTGCCGTCTCATTATATCGCCACTTAGCATTGCATGACAACAAGCCATTCTTAATTTGGAGCTCCATTTCCTCATCAATGTATGACTTCTTTCATAATCATATCTTTCACCGGTAGGATTACCATCTGTATCAAGACCAACTTCATCTAAGAATCTATTGAAAAGATCATAATAATTATCACTTTCAATAGTTGAGAATGGAGATCGAAGCATGATTCTAGTTTGCTTTGGGAGTTGAATCTGTGAGCCCACCATTTCCTTTGTATGACGCAGACATAACTTCTTAAACAATCTATCAAAAACGTATCTCGGTATATTTTTCCATAAAGCTGTACTGATTCTATCCAAGGGATACATTCTTTGACATCCAAGTAAGGAATGTAAATCTTGTAAATTGTTTCTTATTATAGTACCAGAGACACACCATGTATGAACTCTTGGTAAGATTTTACAAAACTGTGCAACTCTGGAAACATGCATTGAAGCTAGTTGAGCTTCATCAATGACAAGTCGGTAAAATTCCAACAACATTAGGGGTGAAGAATAGTCGATTCTCTTTGTAGAGCCTCTTTTCGGTCTTTCAGTTGGAACAAAACTTGCCCTATCGACTTCTTTACCTAAAATTGTGTAGGCAACAAGCACTATATCAAATGTTTTCAAAAAATCAGCAACTCCTGAAGGTGTAACATCAGGGTCAGTTTCTTCCATCACTTTGATACCTTCATATTTGTAAACTGAGAGAGTTTCACAGGTCGATGTTATCTCTTCATACCATTGACTCAAGATAGTTTCTGGGCATACAATAACTGTAGTTTTGGACTCTTTGATTTTCCTAGATACATTAAATTCATCTGACTTTATTTCTTCCGAAACAGATTTCCTAGGATTGAGTGCAACAACAGAGGTAATCTCCAATGTTTTACCCAAACCCATTTCTTCACACAAGAAACCTGTAGCGGGCACCTTATTATAATCTCTTGATGCAAGGTAATCAAGGATGGTGGCACGATCACATAGGGCACCACTTACTGGATTGTACCACCAATATTGGCCACTATCACTACGAACTCTCTCCCAATATGGTGCTACTTCATCCAAAATGATTGATAATTCATTATCATCAGGATCTTTTCCGTACTTTATGGTAGATTTTGTATCCATATTGTAACCTTCATGATTGAGCATCCATTTAACTGCTTCTGCTTGGAAAGGTAGTAAGGTTTTATTGATACCTTCAATATTAACCTCTTCCTTGTTTGAACAGTAGTTTTCCCTAGTATTTTCCGTTATAAGAGAATAAAAGGAATCAACATCAGGTGAACTAGTTTTATCGTTGCAAGACAATTGATATTGTGTCTCGTCTTTATGAAATAGAAAATCATATTTTACTGATGTGAAATTGAAGAGTCCTTTCCGTATAGCTATCATATAACCAAATTTGAAAGATGAAGTACTTCCTTCTCTTTTCAAATCATCGATATAGAAGCCTTTCATTTTGAACATAGACTTCAACTGCGTTTTCGGAGTGTTTAAAAGCTTTACAAGTTGAGAGACAAACTTGACATCTGAGACTTTCAGCTTTAAAAGAGGACCCACTTTCCCTTTAAACAAATGCAACTCGCCATACTTCAACTGTCCCTTGAGCTCTATAGGCCCGCCTGTCTGAAAGTTCACCGAATCCCCCCTGTTATCAGCGTCTAGTTCCAATCTTGACTCATATTCTGAAACGATAAGGAAATCGTCAAGCTCTTCCTCCACTTGGCGTGTTTTCCTTGGAGCGGCATGCAGCAAAAGCTGGTCGATATCAACGCTCTCCTCCACCAGAGTGTACTCAACCCCAACCATCTCCCGACAGAGCCCGTGCTGGATGCAGGCCGGAAACAAGCTCTTGCTCTTGCTCTTGAATCTGATCCAGTGACTACAGAAACAAACGGCCGTCTGCTCAACCCCGCCAAAACGCGACAAAACGCGTGTCGCACTGGCGCGGAGCTCGGACTTAAAGCTTTTCTCGCAGACTCACCTGAGGGCCTCTCTGACAAGCTTTCACTTCATGTGAGCTGCTTTTGCGGAGACAGTGTTTGCTTTCGGGGTCATACCAGCTACACAGCTACTGCCAGGGCCAATACAAGCGGGGAGTAACACAGAGAGTATAATGCTGGACAATATTAGGAACTTGATTCGCCATGGTAGACAGGCCATAGACGGTAACGCCGTTCATGTTGCAACAATAACTGAAAACAGGACACATCCAACAAAGTCAAAAATTGCGTCAACTGCCACCAATGCTGCAACAAAGATCAGTAGTGTTTTACCAACATCAGGTAAGAATGTGAAATGTGATAAGACTTGTGCGCAACATGATCTTCATGAACATCATGCTGAAGATTTAAAACCTGTTGCTGAAAATCTTGTTCAAGAAGAAACAATGAAGGAAAATCAGAGGGTTAAACAGAATCTTAAAAGTATTGAGAAATATCATATGGGTGAAGTTTTAGGTGAAGGTGCATTTTCTGTTGTTTATTCAGCTATTGATAAGAGTACAGGTGAAAATGTTGCAATTAAAGTTATTAAGAAATATCAATTAGATGAGAAACAAAGGGATAGTGTTATAAAGGAAGTTACATTGATGAATCAATTGAGTCATCCGAATATTGTTAAATTGATTGATTTTGTTGAAAGTGATGATTATTATTATATTATCCAAGAAATCGTTGAAGGTGGAGAACTTTTCAATCAAATTGTCAAATATACTTATTTTAGTGAAGATTTATCAAGGCATGTAATTATTCAAGTTGCAGAAGCACTTTTATATATGCATGAACAAGTTGGTATTGTGCATAGAGATTTAAAACCTGAAAATATTTTCTTCAAACCAATAAAAGTTTATAAAGAAGATTCTCAAACTAGACAGTCTAAATTGAGACGTTCTGATAATCCGAAAACTAAACTTGATGAAGGTAAATTTATAATGAATTATGGTGGTGGTGGTATTGGATTGATTAAAATTGGTGATTTTGGATTATCCAAACAAATCTCTTTAAATCATAAAAATGCCTTAAAGACACCATGTGGTACAATTGGATATACAGCACCTGAAATTGTTAGAGATCAACGTTATAGTAAAGAAGTTGATATGTGGGCACTTGGATGTGTTCTTTATATTTTACTTTGTGGGTTCCCACCATTTTTCAATGATTCTATTGAAGAATTAACAAGAACTGTTGCTAAGGGAGAATTCAAATTTTTATCTCCATGGTGGGATGAAATATCAGATGGTGCTAAATATTGTGTTTCTAAATTACTGACAGTTAATCCTGGTGAACGGTATACTGTTGAAGATTTTTTAAGAGATCCATGGATTTTAGATTTCTTACAAAGATCTGAGAAATTTCAACAACAACAGCAGAAGAAGAAAGATGTACCTTCTACATCATCTGATTCGAAAACAGATGATTCTGTTGTACAACAGACTGAAAGAAGAGGTTCGGGAATGCCAGGATTTGAAGTTCCAACTGAAAAATTCGGTAAACTTACATATTCTGATTCACTTAATAATGTTCATGTTAAATTGGAAACTGTTAATAATAGTGATGAAAGTAGTTTTGAAGATGAAGATTCTGTTTCATCTGATTTTGGTGAATCATTACATCGTATTAATCATACTGAAGGTTCATTACCTGAACCAATTGGTGTTTTAGAACGTACATTTGAACCAGGTCCAGCACAATCAGATTATCGAGATCAAGATGGTGATTCTAGAATTGCAACACATCATGTTGTTGATTCTAATAGGAAGCGTAAAATGGCAAAGACTGCACCACAATTTACACCTGAAATTAAGGCAATGAAAGATATTTTCGATATGTCTATTGCTGCACATAGAATGCATGAAGAGAATGAATTTAATGTGGGGGAGACATTATTAGAAGAAGCAGAAGATGAAGATCAAATCGAGGAAGAATTTGCAAATGAAGTTGTTAATCCAACTAAAGTTGCAGATAATTTCCATTTAAATATGGGTGCAGCTAGTATATTAGCTAGAAGGAAGAATAAGGCAGTTTTTTGAAAATAAGTTTCGGTTTTTTTCTTTTCTTTTTTATATCATCAGTTTATAATTAGTATTATAAAAAATGGATGAAAACAAGGAACGGATATTATAAATAGTATTAAAAACAAAAAGATTTTTAAGAGCAAATTACTTAATCAAATGAACAATCTAAGTTATATTTTGGTGAACGATCAGCATTGAAAACACCCCAATGAGGTTCAACAGAAGAACCAGAAGTTGAAGGTTTCCAAGCTTCATCAAAAGCTTCAAAGACAAAAGTATTAACACCCCAACCTCTCATTGCACAAACACCATCTTTCCAAAAAGTTTCAGCATTTTCAATACCTGGATAAGAATCACCAAAATTTGAACCTTCAGTTGGCCAACCAGTTTCACCAACCCAAAAATCAATATCTGTTGAACCTTTAACAGATTGAACTGTTTGTAATGCTTGCATAATATCATCAAAAAATGAAAAAGTTGAATTAGTTTCAGTTTGACCTTGCCAATATGAGAAGGCATTTGCATAAATAACATCAGATGCTTGAATTGCTGCATTGGCTCTACCATCGACTAACATATTCCAAGAATCAACAGTACCAACAGGGATATCACCATAAGAATCACCATTCTTATCATTAATTTGTGATAATAATTGTTTAATTTCAGAAATCATTGAAGCTAAAGCTTCACCAGTTAAATCATCTCTATATAAAGCTTCAGAACCAACTAAAACAGCAGAAATAGTCGATTTTGATAAAGTTGGTAATAATCTTTGTAAAGTTTGCTTTTCTAATTCATATTTTTCAGAAGGAGTTGGCCAAACACCCATTGTTAATTGGAATGATTCTTGTTCTAAAACAGGACCTAAAATTTCCAATGTATTACAATCAGAGACAGAATAAGTCTTAACATGATTAGTGTATGGTTTTAAAACTTCCAAATCAGCAAAATAATCATCTCCAGTTTTACAAGCACCAGAATCTTGCTTAACACCTAAATTGAAACCGAGTTGGGCAATTGCGGTAACTGGGCTAATTGCCAATGCCAAAGCTGCGAGAGTTGTTGCAGATAACTTCATATTATGTATAAGTGAGGGTATTGTATATGCAGTAGGGGAAGAGAAAAAAGGGGGTATCTTTGGAAGAAGAAAGAAGAAAAAAGGGTGTGTAAAAGAGAAGAGAAAAGGAAAGAAAAGACAACATAAACAACATCAATCAATCGATCAACTTGTGATCAGAGAACGACTTTTCTTCTTTTCGCTGACGAAATTTCGATTGTTATAAATTCAAGGCCCCAAAAATAGAAACAAAATTTTGGGTTTTTTTTTGTTTTTCGCGCCCTTTCGCGCCTGCCGTTTTGGGAAGGAGCATGGAAAAATTTATTTTTTCCCACTTTTTCATTTCTCTAGATTTGCTGATATAGAAGAAAGATAATGAATAGAATAGAATAGAACTCTCTTTCTAATACACACACAAATCACAGATGTCGGATATAGAAATCTCCCTTGACGCAGAAGCACCTCTCTCCAAGAAGGAACTCAGAAGAATCAAAAAGGGAAAGACAACCTTGGAAGAAATCCAGAAAAAGAAAGCAAAGAAACTGGCTAAGGCTGCACAGTCCGGTGACAATAAATCACAACCTGTCTCAGTAGATAAGTCTGAATCAACTGACAGTACTGCTACTCCCAATACCACCACAACCACCACTACTTCCACCACATTTCAGCCAGCAAAACGTTCCAATTTCGGTGTTTGGATCGGTAATTTATCATTCGAAACAACTAGAGATGAATTAACCAACTTCTTCATTTCTAAAATGTCTATTGAAAAATCAGATATTGCAAGAGTTAATTTACCAACTAGAGGTAGTAAAAATAGAGGTTTTGCATATGTTGATTTTTTCACTGAAGATCATTTGAATAGTGCTATTGGTTTAAGTGAATCCGAATTAAATACTAGGAAAGTTTTAATTAAAAATGCAAATTCTTATGAAGGTAGACCTGAAAAAGCATCAGCTACTGCCAATGCAAGTAAAAATCCACCTTCAAGAATCTTATTCGTTGGTAATTTATCCTTCGATACTACTGAAACTATGTTAAGAGATCATTTCAATCATTGTGGTGAAATCGTGAAAATTAGAATGGCAACTTTTGAAGATAGTGGGAAATGTAAAGGTTTTGCATTTATAGATTTTAAAGATATCGAAGGTCCAACAGCTGCTTTGAAGGATAGAAATTGTAAAAAACTTATTGGTAGACCTTTAAGAATGGAATTTGGTGAAGATAGAAGTCAAAGGAAAGTCGTTCCTAAAGATAGTACTACCAAACATGAAATTGATACTGAACCTACTATTGATTCTTCCAATGTTGGTCCATCTAGAGGGTTCCAAGCTAAAAATGATAGACCTGCAAAGAGACACCAACCACAAAGAAATGATGTTAGATTAACTTCATCTGTTGCATTAGCTAACGCTCCAAGACAATCTGCTGCAATTGTTAAATCTACAGGTAAGAAAATCTCATTTGACTAATTTACCACCTTCTAAGGCTTTGCTACCATATTTATTTCTCTCAATTATATTATATATAGATCGATATAATTGGCTATGTGTCACCTAGTCATACCACATTTTAATCAATTCTTCAGAAACTGCAGATGGTGTTAAAACACCTAAATCTGAAACAAGAGCTGTAATATATTGATGTGGTGTAAAATCAACTCTTGATTGATCAAGTAATTCAACTTTATCCGTTGAAAATTCAAATTTGTTATTTGGAACATCGTCTGGACTCAAGGGGAACATTCTAACAAATTTATGTGATTCTGAAACAACATATAATGGTTTGTTAGCATTCTTGGCAAGTACTCCAATTTGATATGATCCAACATGGTTTATAATACCTCCACTTTCACTGACACCTTCTGCACCCATGAAAACTTTATCAACTTTATTTATAACCAAACCAACTTGTGAATCATGTATAAAGCAAACAGGTATATCTAACTTCCTCAATGCTTCTGCCATATCTGATCCATTAGGATCCGTTAATGGTCTAGCTTCTGTAACAAATACTCTAAATCTAACAAATTTAGATTTACAATATGCAAGTAATGATAGAACAACTCTTGAATATGAATGTACTAAAACTGTATCATCATCTTTGATTAAATTAAAACCAATCTTAGCAATCATATCTCTACTTTCCTTGGCCCTTTGTAAAAATAATTGTCCATTTTCAACTAAATGTTTCTTACATGATTCCCAGTCAGAATATAAATGTAAATTCCTAATCACAAATCTAGTAAATAAATCACAACCAGCAGAAAGTGATACTGAATTTTGCACACCACTCTTCAACTCATTTGTTGCATCTGATAATAAACTGATCAATTCAGATGACGTCGATGGTTGTTTAACTTTTAACATCATCACCAAAGCTTCAATGGCCGCTACAGGCATCGTAATTTCAGGATCTTCACTTAAAAACCTGAAGTATGTCTCCTTAATATCGAAATCAGTCATTCTATTGTTTTCAAGTCGTCTGTCTAAATTGGCAATATCGTAAATCAAAAGGATAATTAAATTCCTGATATTATTGTCAGATCAGAAACTCAACTGAAAAAATCATGCACAATAACAATATAATAACGTGAAATTTCATTGTAACTGTCAAATTTGACAGAGCATCATGTCAATAAGATTCCTGAAGCTTATTAGACATTTCCACATCTCTAGATGTTTAAGGTCTTATGAATCCGACGTGATATTGAAAACCCCCATTTCAGATATTAGAAATATTGGTATTATTGCACATATTGATGCAGGTAAAACAACTACAACTGAACGTTTACTTTACTTTTCTGGACTTACCAATCGAATTGGTAATGTGGATCAAGGTGATACAATCACTGATTATATGACTCAAGAAAAGGATAGGGGTATTACCATTCAAAGTGCTGCTGTTACAATTCCTTGGAAGAATAAAAAAATTAATATTATTGATACACCAGGTCATGCTGATTTCACATTTGAAGTGAGTAGAAGTTTAAGAGTTTTAGATGGTGCAGTAACAATTTTAGATGCAGTTGCCGGTGTTGAAGCTCAAACTGAAAAAGTTTGGAAACAAGCTAAAGATTTAGGTATTCCTTCACTTGTTTATGTTAATAAAATGGATAGAGATGGTGCTGGTTTTGGTAGAACAGTCAAGGAAGTAGTTTCAAGGCTGAACACAAGAGTTGTTTTGGTCAACATTCCTTATTTTACCGAAAATAATGAATTTAAAGGTATCATCGATGTCATTGATAAGAAATTGATATTATGGAACGACGAAAACGTGGGGAAAGATATAACTGTTAAGGAGATTACAGAGAATGATGGGAAGTTATACGATGAGCTTTTACGATGTAGAGAAGCTATGGTTGAAACGTTGGGAGAATTGGATGAAACAGTGATTGATAATTTTTTAGAATGTGATGATTACCTTAAAGTTGACACTTCTTTACTTGTTAAAAGTATAAGAAACTTGACTATTAGCAACCAAATCTCACCAGTTCTTTGTGGATCTAGTTTTAAATGTATTGGTGTGCAACCATTATTGGACGCTGTTGTTAACTATTTACCATCTCCACTTGATATTAAGGCACCAAAAGTTATAAGTTCCAGGAAAAATATTGAAATTCAATCAATTGTTAACTCTACTGGTTGCTTGATCAACGGTAATAAGAATTTAACTACAGCTTTAGCTTTTAAGGTAATCAATCACCCTAATAGAGGATTGATGATATTCGTCAGAGTTTATTCAGGGAAATTACAACCTGGATCCACGGTGATAAATTCTAGAACTGGAGAGAAGATTAAGATCGGGAAGTTATTGGTAATGAATGGTGACAATCCATTAGAAGTGAAATATTTAAGTGCTGGAAACATTGGGGTTGTTACTGGTACGGAAGAAATCTCAACAGGTGATACATTAATTGCTCATGCAGTTACTAAGAACGTATCTCAAATACACAAAAATGATCAAACATTGAAATTGCTACCTATAGATATTCCTCCGCCTGTTTTTTCCGTTTCCATTGAACCTACTACTGTTGCAGATAAGAGGAAATTAGACAAGGCGTTAGAGATTCTGTTCAAGGAAGATCCATCTTTGAAACTTTCATTTGATGAAGAATCTGGTCAGTCAATTCTTTCAGGAATGGGTGAGTTGCATCTTGAAATTACAAAGGATAGGTTAGTCAATGATATGAAAGTGAATGCCGATATTGGTGAAGTTTCTGTAACGTATAAAGAAACTATCTTGAAAGATATCGAAAGTATTGAAAAGGAAGAAAATGAATTTAAAATGAAATTATCTATTTATTCCTTTGAAGGAGAATTACAAGAATATGTTGATTTCATTCAAAGTTCTAAAGATTTCAACAAGGAAACTGATCTTCATATTTTAGATACCAATACTGGTGTTATATTTGCCAAAGGAAGTGCACCGGATGCAGTTACAAAAGAATTGGAAAAAGATGTATGGACTTTCAACGTTAGTTATGAGAAAATAATCAATTCTATTCTGTCTGGTGTTACTGGTTCTTTGCAAATGGGTGGGAGATTGGCGAGATTACCATTACAAAACATTTTGATTTATATTGAAAATTATGAGATTCCAGATATCAAAGAAGTTACCTCTGTGAGTGATCTTGTGAAAGTTACCAGATTTGCCATTAATGAAGGATTGGATTCATTAAAGGATTCAGATTATACTTTACTTGAACCTATTATGAAAGTGAACACTTTTGTATTAGAGGCTGACGTTGGTACTGTTTCACAAGATTTAATGAGTGTTAGAAATGGGAAAATCTCAAGTATTGAAGACGAGAATGAATTTAATGGTGAGAATATCAATTGGTCTAAAGACCAAATGGAGAAAACTTATGTTCCTTTCGATCACACAATGCAATATATGAAGGAGAACAATGGTTCTAACAAAATGGTTATCCAATGTGAGGCACCATTGAGAGAAATGATTGGATACTTGAATAAATTACGGTCTTTGACGAAAGGTAGAGGTATCTTTGACATGGAATTGAAAGGTATGGAACGTGTTAACGCAGAAAGGGCTAAAACTATCCTCGAGAATTAATGACCAAACATAACTAAGTAGAAATTTATATATATCGATATATCATGTACATAGTAACTTCGGTGATCACATATTTGAGTGATAAATGGCTACACGGACGTATAGACAAAGTATTTTTGAAATGCGATAGACATGCACAATGAGTTAAAACTTCTTTTTCTTTTCATCAATAGATAACTCACCTGCACCAGTGTTTACAATAAGTAACAATCCACCAATGATAGATAAAGTTTGGAAGAATTCGTATCTTAAATAATCCCTTCTTGTATCGTTGTAACCATAAGTCCAATAATGATTGGTCAAACAATTGTGAATAGTCAATAATAATGTTAAGAAAGAAGCGGAAAACTTTGTTTTGTATCCAATTGCAATTGAAACACAAGCGAAAAATCCAATAATAATAATCAGTAAGTTGATGATTGACCAGGAAATGGACAGAGTGAAAGTAAGGAAAAGAACAATCAACATGATTCTACCTGCTAAAAGGAAATATTTTTTATTGAGATCCTTTGTTTCAAGCATTGGAAGACCAGGCATTGATAAAGATCTCTTGTCAATAACCAAAGAATCAGATAATGCAAGTAATAAACCACCAATCACTGAGATATTTCTCAAAAAGAATGAAGGATCGAAAAACAAACCATAAATCAAACCTTGTAAAAGAACAATGGAAGCCAAGGAAAGAGATGCTGGGAATGGTTGTCTTCTCAAAATGACAAATGTTGAACCAACAATCATAGTAATGATATTGAAGAAAAGGAAAAGTTTCACGATCCAGCTGTAAAGATGACGGAAAGTTGAAAGATAATAAACTTGTTCTTTCCATTGAGTCATAATTCTGAAAGAATCTTCATAAAAGGTTGCTACAATGAAGAAACGACCAATAGCGGGAACATATGGTTTTGCAAAGCCTAACCGTGAATCCAAAAAAGTGTCAAGTTGCTCTGTGAATTTTTCAAAGGAACGCACAGCAGGATGATCTGATGGAATCAAGCTGTTAATAAAATCAAGTGGAGATGTAGACTTTCGAACAGAATGCGGGATGTGATGATCCAAGGGAGAATGTGATGCCAATGGTTGTTGCGTGTACATACCCTGTTGTCCATCAGTTGGTTGGTAAGGGTTTTTAGCGTTATTAGGACCTCTATAAGACATTCTTAAGCAATTGTTTGTAACAAAATAACTATCTCCTGGCCAAGAGAATACGGGATGAAGAAAGAGATCAACTCCTCCCGGTGTGAATCAATCTGCGACATGAAACGAAATGGAAGAAATTCATGCTATCAGAATAAAATATTCGAAATTTGCCTCGCCAGTCGAGATCGACAGGAATCGTATACTCAAATTCAACAAGAGAAGACGACAAAACAAGACAGTAATAAAAGGCTCTGGCTTTGTGAAGCACCACCATTCTGAGACCAAACAGAGACACAGTAAGAGATAATGACGACTGTGGCCGTGTCTCCACGCAAACGGGCAGGTTCCCGCTCGACGCAGAACCATCATCCTGTGCCCATTCAAGACACGATAGATAACAACGGCTCTAATACTGGCATCATCAATGTGAATGCCAATTCTAATTCAGATATTAATAAGATTGGTACAGATTCTGGTAAGAGTACAAAGCAATCACAATCACAAGCACAAGCACAAGCATATCCACCTCCTAAACTTTCAACTACAATTTATGTTTTAAAATTAGTATCACCAGATCAGCCGAACGAATATCTGAAAGTGTTGAATATACCACAAGCTCCGCAATCCTTGAAGATTGGCCGTCAAAATACCCCTAAAACAACCAACAAGATTACAGACGGCTTCTTTGATTCAAGAGTTTTGAGTAGGAACCATGCAGAGCTTTTCGTTAAAGATAAAATGTTGTACATACGAGACTTGAAGTCTTCCAATGGTACTTTTATCAATGATGCTAAACTGGAACCATATGAAGATTATAAACTGAATATCAATGATAAGATTGATTTGGGGACCACTTTAGAATCACAAATGGCCCATCGAAAAATCACTTGTATTGTGAAGGAATTTAACCAAATATCGTTGAAAAAATTCCAAGAGTTGGTTGATGAAATTCTCAACAAGGATGATATGATGAGTCAAAAATTAGAATTGTTCAATACTACCCTTGATGCTTTATTGTTTGGTGAAATTGTCGATGATATAGCTATTGGTGGAGATATTGCCAATGATGATTTGTTTAGTTTGATTGGTGATACAGATGATGATAATCAAGTTTTACAAAATTCAAAATCCGATAATACCAATGTGTCACAAATTAAATTCAAATCAGGTGTAGATTCGAAGACGCAGGACCCTCAAGAAATAATCAAAAAGCTAATTGTTACAGTCAATAACGAGTATATTCAACAACAACGTTTAAAAGGAATAAATAATTTTTTGAAAAATTACAATAATTCTCTGGCTGGTTATGAGAGTACATCTATATTTAGACTCTACGATAAACTGTTGAGAAGTTCTCAAAGTTCCATCTCCACTCGTAATGACGAAGATAAATACCATAAAATGGAAGATCAAGTGAGGAAAGCTCAACATGAACTCGAGTTAGTACGTCGGCATCTTTCTACAGCACAATCGAAGGAGAAAGAAATGGCAGTAAAACTTTTGGAGAATGAAGAACTACGAAAATCTTTACATTCCTCTCAAAAGGTAATTGATACTCTTAGACAAGAACTACAGCAAGTTCGAGAAGAATACGAGACAGTTCAATTGAAGCTGAAGGAAAAGGAAGATAAAGAGCTGATGATAATAGAATCAACAACGACAGAATCGCAATCTGTCAACAATGAGGATAATACTATAAACACCGAAGATGTTGTTCCCTCTGATAATACTACAGATACAAATGAAGTAGTTCATACAGGCTCTGGAACTAGGAATACAACAAGTGTTCCCTCCTCAGTTTTGCAGTATGGAGGAGTTGCTGTTGTTTGTCTTGTAGTGATGTGGTATCTTTAATCTGATTAGCTCGATTTCTCTTCATTAATACCGTATGATGTATGTAATTATGTATAGATACATAGAATAAGAACAACCAAGCAACTCAACTAGTAGCAAAGAAAGGTTTGATGATGATACAACTCATTCAGATGGTACCAAAAACTTTAATTTTTGCGTGCAGTTTTGGAAAATAGTGTGTACAAAAAGAAGAATATTATCAAGTCGCTTTTGACGGAGCTTGCAATTGGAAAGTTAGCACCTCAGCATTATTAACAATCACAGATGCAGATGCAGAAACAAGATAGTATTAATGATTTTACAAGAGTAAAGAAGACAAGGAAAAAGCATAGAAACTCGAAATATGGATGCACGAATTGTAAACGCAGACAAATCAAATGTGACGAATATCTACCAATTTGTGGTAATTGTCAAAGAAGGGATGATGCATGTTCATATCTATTTATGCATGCTGATGATTTTCAAAGACTAATGCGTTTGAAAAGTGAAGAAGAGAAGAATCGTGTGGAGAATTCGACTCAAGATAGTTATCATCATACTATCGAGAGAGTCACACCAAAGAAGAAACTGCAGAATCAAAAATCGTTTGGGGTGGTAAATACGGCACCTGCAAATGAATCAAAGTATGATTATGGGTTTGATGTGAGTGAAGATAAATTTAATGAAGCATTTGATAATATCCAAAGGAAAGATCCGGAATTGATAACGCAGGCGTTATCATCAATCGGTGATTCAAATAAATCAGTTGTTAATGCAGATTTGATAGGGAAGTCGGTTTTACATACATATGGTGGTGGCCTTTTGAAGAAGTTTGATGGGGATGCTGAAATTATGGAGAGTAGTGATTCATACAGTTCCACCGATTACGAAGATGAAGAGTACAATGCTTTTGATTTTGATCAAGATGTCAAAAAAGACTCAAATACTGAACCAAATTCAGGGTTATTTAGCTACATTGCTAATGAAGATGTTGTAGAACACCCATCTTCTACATTTCAACTTGATGGTACTTTGCCAGATCAACCATATATTCAATATTCACCCTCTGTAAACAAAATAGATCCACCTGAAATTACGTCTGGATCTTTAAAGGAATATTTTGGTGAACCAACTGTTATACCGTACAACTCACGAGGTTCTCATGTTAATTTTATTGACCTCCTTGCCATTAAAGATAGTCTGAAAAACAAAAATGATTATACTCTGAAAAGACCTGGATTTTACACGAATCATCAAACTGAAAGTTCAACTTTTATAGAAGACCAAGCTAACAACTCGCCTTCTGATACTGAAAGTTTATCGGATTATTCTTCAGATTGTGGATTGGGTAATTCTAGGGTAGTAAATGTCAACTTCAAACTGCATCGTACATCAGAACTCGATTGGCTTGATCCTTTGCTCTCCAAACTGATGTCTTACATAGAAGCTTTTGAGAAATTTGGTAGAGACAACTTTTATCAACGTTTTCAACAATTTGATATAGACAGGTTTTTCGATAAGATTTACAAAGTCCAAATCAATTTTGCATTACTTTTCTCCAAATTGATATCAAAATCTATGATATTATTCATTGCTGATGTTGTTAAGAATATCCTTTGTAAACAGAAAACTGTTTTGCCAACATTAGACGAGAATGGACGAATAGCAATATATGTGGTAAATGTGAACAATTTTCAGTGGAGTTGCTTTCAGAACTAACATCATTGATTCATAATGAATACATTAGTAGATATTCTCAATTTAGTGAAGCACAACGTGAAATATTACTTGATGGTTTCATAAGACTTGCAAGCTGTACGATTTATCATTATAATTCTGGTTTTAGACAAAGCATTAGTGTTCAACAAAGTAAGGAATGTTGCAAATATATAGGTACATTTACAGCAGGTATGTTTTCAATTGCAATTAGTGAGAATGATAGAGTGAAAAGTGAACAAATTGATATCTTTAAAGCTTATAGTAAACATTTACTACTTTGGGCAAAATATATTGTTATTCCGAATTATAATTACGAAATTTTGAATGAGGTAAATATGAAATTGAATGAATTGAAATTGAGTAGTGTTTCACAATTTAATAAAAAAAGTTGGGCTTCTTGCTATACCAATTTAAATATCTTCCTTGAAAAAAACTCGAATTTTTTACGGATCTATAAAGAACGTAGGAGTTTACTAGGATACGATAAAGCTTATATCATAAGAATGGTCAATGAATGGTATCAAATTTTCCCACATGATTTAGTTAATATTGTTCAATACAATGTTAAAGACCAAGATGATGAAATAAGAACTGTTTTATATTTGACATTTTTAGGACTACGTTACTATTTGGAAGCTTTAATTCCAGGAGTTAGATCTCTTGTTAGGAATGCTTTTGTTGGGGGTGATAAGCTCAATAACTATGGTATTTTGAATCTCATTAGTGTTTATCGAACTTTAAAAGATAAAAATTTGAAAGTTTATGCTATCTATATCATACGTTTGACTTCATTTTTTGTTTTACGATATGATAGGGCACATGCTATCCTTTCGAAATTATATATACCTGAATTTTCATCATCTGAGGAGATGACAGCAGAGGAGAGGTGTACAAGTTTGATAGAAAACTGGAAATTTAGTAATGTTATAAATGAAGTTCAAAAGGCATCTCTGAATTTGAAAGATGGACTTTACATTGAAGAATATAATTTTATTTCAGTAAACCAGGATCAATCTACAAATTTGAAGGATGGTAATAGAATAAGGTTTAGATCTAAACAAGAGATGATAACTGATTTCGAGAGAACAAACTCAGGATTCTTTTCAGGTGATTATGATCCTAGGAAAGATCCAAAGAGTATTTTATCGGCTTCGAAGGAATTATCTGATTTCAGCAGTTATGCCAATCAGGTTTTCACAAAACATTTTGTTGCTTATAATTCTGATTATGAAGTAAACTCTCAAACAATGAGAAACTGTTGGATGATTGAAAATCATATCAAAATGGGGACTTGATGTGAATATGCGCTCTAATTCTATAAACTTTATACTTTACATTCAAGAATACTTATGTCAAAATCACTAGTGTGATCATAAACCGTCTTATTTACAAACAATTCAATCTGATCACCTTGTAACCCATTCATCATATAACCATTCATTCTTTGACGTACAACTTCACACAAAGTATCACCCAATTCTTCCACTGTCAAATCATTATCCCCCACTTCATTCACAATACTTGTCTGTTTATAACCTTCAAGTCCACATAAGGCAAATCCTGTATGATTCAAATAATTCAACTCGGGTTTAAGGTTGATACTGAGACCATGTGAGGTAACATTTCTCTTAAGGTTGAGGCCAATACTCGAAATCTTCTGAAGTTGATTGTTGCTTTTCACCCAGACACCAGTATCTTTAGTGGTACAAACATTAGGTACACCGGTTTTCTCAATCGCCAATTTACTGCATTGTTCAATGAAATTCACAAAGCATCTTGATGTGAGGTTTTTCCATAATCGAAGATCCCATATAAAGTATGCAACTAGTTGACCAGGACCATGGTAAGTGACTTGTCCACCTCTGTCAGTCTGAACATATGGAACTCCATTCATTGTTCTGCCTGCACCATCCAATAAAAGCCGTGTTGCCTTTTTGGTATCCTTTTCCCTCTTCCCTCCTGTATATACTGAATCCATCTCAAAAGTTAGAATTGTGGGACGTAGATGGTATATTATACGTGAATTTTTTTGTTTAATCTTAAAATTGAGGTGTTCATTAACTATTGCATTTTGAACAGCAGAGGCATCTTGATACTTTGTCAGATTTCTAAAATGAATGTGCTCCACATGTGTTGCTTGATCTATATGTTGT
Source organism: Pichia inconspicua (assembly GCA_004931855.1). NCBI lineage: Eukaryota > Fungi > Ascomycota > Pichiomycetes > Pichiales > Pichiaceae > Pichia > Pichia inconspicua. The sequence goes on from SELW01000331.1 coordinate 77,973, forward strand.
GGATTTGGTGGGAATCTGGCACCACAAGTACTATTGTATCGAACAAAACGACTGAACCTTGTAATATTAACGCTATTCATGAATAGAAAAGTAAGCCTATCTCAGTTCAAACGTGCAGACAGTATCCAGGGCCAAACCTCTTCTCCAGCAGCCGGTACCGTCCACACCACAGGCCCACCACACAGCTGAAGAAGAACGGGCCAGTCTCTTCCTCTGTAACCGTTGAAAGGCCTGACGTAAGCAGAACCGTTGACGATGTGCACAGGTGTTTTTTCCCGGGGGCTTGGCGATTCTGTATCCAAATCCAATTTGGGTGATAATTATTTATTTGTTCTGATTTTGTTGTAGTTCATCTAATTGGTGTCCAGATCGGTCTTGGTTCCGGCCGCTCCATGCAGTTTATTGCTTATCCAGTACATATTAGTTCCACTGTATTTGAAAGTGATTCACGCTGATGCAGGAGCTCACAGGTCTAGCAGGTAAACCCCCAAATAGAACGGAGGAAATGACTTTTTCCAGGATCAAAAAGACAAGAAAATCACATAAAAATTCTAAGCTTGGTTGCAGCAATTGTAAAAAGAATCAAATCAAATGTGATGAAACTTTGCCTATTTGTAACAATTGTCAGAGAAAAGATCTGCCATGCTCATATCTGTTTATGCCAAGTGATGAATTCCAACAGCTGGTCCAACTTATCGATTTAAAGGGAACCAGTGATGTATTAATAGAATCTACTAACAGACTTTATGATTCCACACTTCGTCAACCTTACTTTAATGATAAGATTGAAACTCAAGCTGGCGTTAATGCAGAAATACCTCCTGTACGAAGACAAACAGCATTACGAGTTAAGAAATCAGATAAAACAGAAGATCAGTTCGATGATAGACAGTTCATTTCCAATACTGATCCTATTATGAAATTTGCCGGTAAGGAAGTGGGGCAAAAACCATCTAATGATGTGACTACAAATTACTCCAATAGTGTAAAGTATGGACATTCAAAACCAGATAATTTAATTTTCAAACAATTTGACCAATCTTCTCCAACCACACCAAAACAAGCATGTACATTTGTCTCTTTTCCAGATCAACCAAATGTAAAAGTTGCTCTATATCAAGAGAATTCAGCTAGTAATAATGAATCATCAGAACAGTTGGACTCATATTTGAGGAACTTGAAATTTGTAGTCAATACATCAAATGACCTTTCATCAATTTCGAAAATCAAAGAACACTATGCCCACTTAACTTCCGCAACTCCTATTACTTATGATTTTGGCGAAGATGAAAATGGAAATGACTATAATCATGATCATAATCATGATACAAATCCAAAATCCATTTCAACTGGAAGTTTTGGACATACCAATGATCGTCAACTATATAATGATGATGATATTTTTATTGCAAATTCAATTGAGGAAAAAGAATCTACTAAATTGATTTACTTTGATCAGGATTCTCTGGAAGGTGCTAAAGTTGTCAATAAAACCTTGAAATTAAATGCTGGTTTTGAATTTACATGGTTTGATACCTTTTGGCGAAAACTGATTAGTACGTTTCGATATGTTCGACAGAATAATCTTAAACTGCTATTTGAAGAGTGGGGTCATTTTGATGTTGATGTTTTTTATGAGAAAGTTTTCCGTGTTCAAGTCAGTTTAACTCCTTTATTTAGTACTATCTCGAGAATGGCTTCCCTTTTGTTTGTTTATGACACAATCAAAAATACGCTTTGCAAACAGAAAACAATACTCCCTATGTTAAGGGAAGATATGAGAATTGCAGTTTGCAGAAATCTTGAAGAATATTCAACGAGAATATTGAGTAAATTAACAGACCTCATCAAATATGAATATCTTTCTCGTAACACTAATCAGGGAGCACAATGGGAAGTTTTATTTAGTGGGTTTGTGATGTTATCCGCATGTACAGTGTTACATTATAACTCAGGCTATAGACAAAGTATGAGTATTGAACAAAGTAAAAAATGTGTCGATTTTATTGGTACTTTTACAGCAGGTATATATTCAATGATTATCAATCAAGATGAAGAGGCAAACAAAGACCCATACAATTATTTAAGAAACTATAGTCGATTTCTCATGCTTTATACCAAATTGATAATTGTTCCAAACTATAATTCTGAATTGTTTACTGAGCTTTTCAATTTGCTGAAATCTTTAAACTTGAATAAGATACCAAATATTAAGAAAAAAAGCTGGTCTTCATGTTATATTGATCTTTATATTTTCCTAGAGAAACATTCCTATTTCTTGAAGGTTTATCGAGATCATAATGACATACTAGGATTTGAAAGGGGATATGTCGTAAGACTTATCAACGAATGGTATCAAATTTTTCCACATGATTTGATAAATATTGGATATTTGGATGTCATAGATGAGGAAAGTGAAATTTTAGCTTTGATTCATTTGACCTTTCTTGCAGTGAGGTATTATCTAGAAGCACTTATACCTGGAATTAGATCTTTTATTAGAAATTCCTTTGCGGGTGGTGAAAAATTTGGCTATGATTCTGCTGCAACATTGATGAAAGTCTTTTCCTTACTTACCACGGAAAAGAACAGGTTTTATGCTATGTATATGATCAGATTTGCAACTTTCTTTTCTTTAAGATTTCACGGAGTAAAGTCACTTTTGAAAACTGTCTACATCCCCGAGATTTCTGATCCAAAAGAAATGACAAATACTGAAAGATGTGAGAGTTTGTTCAAATACAGGAAATATGGCAATATCATTTGCGAAGTGCAAAAATTAACAATGTTAACTAGCCGTGGCTCTATCATTCAAGAACAAAACTATCCTTCTTACAATGAATTGGGAAAGTCTGCAAATAATTTTGAGCCAGCAAAAACTTATAAATTCAAGTCAATAGACGAAACTCTTGAAGATTTCACGAAAACTAATTCAGGCCTTCTTTCAGTTGACTATGATCCTAGAACGGAGAAGTTAGAATCGATTACATCTACTTTTGATAAAGTTAAGATCAAGGAAAATGATAATAGTGAAAGAAAAAATACATTAGCTGCTATCGATCACACTGAAGTTGATACAAGTATAATGAAAAACTGCTGGGCATTGGAAACACAGATTAAGATGAGTATAAAATAGAGATCGTTGTGGGCAGGTTCCACACAGTTCTCCGTAAATCTTTGTAATAGCTTTCTAAATATATGTAGTTAATTATCGAACATTATTATATTTCAAGAGCTCATGCATGCAAAGTGTAACCCCAATTGATCAACAAACTTAGTTTTACAGATTGTGGCTCAGCTAGTGTAATAAAATCGATGAATGCACGCGTCATTTCTTCACAATCAAATCAGTCTCATTTGCAGCAGAAACTACAGTATAAGATTGCTTTTTCAAAGCATATAGATTAGAATGAAGATTCTCTGTGTTGCAGAGAAAAACTCTATTGCCAAAAGTGTGGCTCAAACTCTTTCAAAGGGTAATTTTCAAACAAATAACTCTAAAAATAAATACATAAAGAATTATACTTTTCAGTATAATTTTAGAGAATGGGGTAACTGTGATGTTGTTATGACATCAGTTGCAGGTCATCTTTTAGAGAAAAGATTTGCTAATGGATATGAATGGGGTCGTGTGCCTCATGATGCATTACTGACATGTCCAGTGATTGATTGTATTTCAGATGCGCACAAGACGACAGCAGAAAACATTGCCTTTCAAGCAAGAGATTCTGATGTATTGATAATATGGACAGATTGTGATAGAGAAGGTGAATATATTGGTTGGGAAATCATGGTTCAAGCACAAAAGGGTAAACCTTTATTTGACCTTGATTCCACTTATAGGGCCAAATTCTCTCATCTTGAAGCCTCTCACATTCACAGGGCTGCAAACAATCCAGGAAAATTGGATAAAAATGCAATTGGAGCTGTTGATGCTAGAATAGAGTTTGATTTACGTACTGGTTATTGCTTTACTAGACTATTAACAGATTCGTTTCGACCTGTATTGCCATCGGATCAAAACAACCCAACCAATTCTAAAAAGTCAAATAATAATAAAACAATCAGCTATGGAAATTGTCAGTTTCCTACCTTAGGATTTGTTGTTGATCGATTTAAAAGGCGAAAATTTTTTGTGCCTGAAACATTCTGGTACTTGGATTTGTCGATAAAGAAAGGACGAAAGAAATATCCTTTCACCTGGAGTCGAGGGCATTTGTTTGATAGACTCTTTACTGTTTGTCTTTACCAAAGTTGTATAAGCAATAAAGGTGACAAAGTCGTTGTTAAAAGCTGTGAAACAAAACCTTCATCCAGGTATGCACCTTTACCACTAACAACAGTGGAGTTGCAAAAGGACTGCTCTAGATATTTCAAATTCAATGCAAAAGAAACTTTGAACATAGCTGAAAAGCTATATACAAGAGGTTTGATCTCTTATCCACGTACTGAAACAGATAGTTTTCCACGATCTTTGGACTTAAAAAAACTGATTGAAGAACAAATGCAATCTCCCGATTGGGGTGAATATGCTAAAGATCTAGTATATGCTACTCCATCTAAATTTAGAGTACCACGCAGAGGTAAGAATGATGATGAAGCTCATCCTCCAATTCACCCAGTGAAATGTGCTACTGATCTTACAGGTAAAGAAAAGACAATATATGAATATGTTGTCCGACGTTTCCTTGCATGTTGCTCTCATGATGCCAAGGGTCAAAATAGTACAGTTTTATTACAGTGGCATTCAGAAATGTTTTCAGCAAGCGGTTCAACCGTAATAGAGAAAAACTTTTTGGATATTTATAAATATTCGAAATGGGTAGGTAGTACCAAGGAACTCCCAAACGTTTCAGTAGGAGAGGAATTACAGATTGCAGAAGCACTAGTGAAATCAGGTGAAACTGCACCTCCAGGACATCTAACTGAAACTGAATTGATTGCTTTGATGGATCAAAATGGTATTGGTACTGATGCTACTATTGCAGAACACATTGATAAGATAATTGAGCGACAGTACGTTACAAGAACTAAGCTAACATCAGGTAGATCCTCCACAGAAGTTTTATTACCGACCATTTTAGGATATGGGTTAGTGGATGGATTTAGTAAAATCGAATTAGAAGACTTATCATTAACAAAGCCGTTCCTTCGAAAGGATATTGAGGATGATTTAAAACTGATCTGCTCTGGACAAAAAGATAAAAATGAGATGTTACAACAAAATATCCGACTATTCAAAGATGCGTATTGGATTACTGATGAACGTAAATCAGTTTTGATTAAAGCTTACAAAGATGCGTTGCATTATAGTCAATCTACATAGTATATCATGAAGCTTTAACATCATTCCCCCACTTTAACAAAGTTCTAAAGGAGGTGGAATGTCTGGAACTCTTCCAAGTTCAAATTTCTCAGATTTGAATATCTGAATAACTTCATCACCTAGATCTTCCAGCTTTGTAGGGGGATCATCTATATCACCTTGTTTGTAAAATACAACTAGTTGAGATGATGTTTGTGAACTGCCAATAAAAGATGCTTGAGTGCTAGAACCGAAAGGATTGTTGTTAGTTGCGAAAGTGTTATTTCCTCCTGTTGTACTATTAGCAGTAGTTTGGGAGAATGACTGTCCACCAAATGGGTTTATATTATTCATAGGAGGGTTCGATTGTGTATTGAACTCGGATTTTCCAAAACCACTACCAGTTGAAGCGCTACCAAAACCTGTACTTCCAAAACCTGTACCTCCTAACTTTGTGTTACCAAATCCAGAATTACCAAATCCAGAACCTCCAAAAGGTGTTGTACCAGTGGTACCTGCAACTGCTGGAGTAGTTGTAGTAGATCCACCGAAAGGATTGGAAAGTTTTGAAGAACCACCAAAAGGGTTACTAACAGTGGTTGCTGTTGGTGTTGCAGATGCTCCAAAACCCGAGTTCCCAAATCCTGAACTTCCAAAACCTGAGCTTCCAAACCCTGAGCTACCAAAACCTGAGCTAGTAGATGGACCTGCGTTACCACTGGAAGAAGCATTTCCAAAAGAAGATGCCTGTGATCCAAACGCTCCTCCGCTGGGCTTGCTTGTGAAACCACTAGAGGCAAATGCTCCGGTAGATGTTGTCGAACTTCCAAGCTGGGTGAACGGTGACTGTGAATTTGATGTTCCTGCAAAGGGGTTGGATTTATTCGAGTTTGTTGAAACTCCAAAAGGGTTTGATGTTCCAGCTGCACTGTTTGTATTACCAAAAGGAGATTGATTGGAAACAGACCCCCCAAAAGGATTTGAACTGTTCGGTAATCCAAATATGCTATTTGCTGAAGATACTGGGGCCGCATTTGTTTGTACATTAGGATCAAATGGGGGTATTAGTGGTTTAGGTGTAGTGTTTGGATTTTGTAATGCCAATTGAAGATACCTTACAGCCTTTTGTGTATTATTCCGCAAAAATGTAATACAGCTTTTCATATCATTAACTCTTTTAGTTAATTGTTGCTGATGTGAAGGTAAAGAATTGGTACTTTGAGCTAAATAGTACTGAATCCTCGTCTCTTCAAATGATAGATCTCGATTTGCTATAAGATTCACCGAAGCTGGTGGTTTTAGAGAATATGAAGTAAAAATATTTTCACTAACTTGAAGTGATTCCGACAACTCATTCATGTCATTTCGTATTTCTGTCTCTCGTTGGCTTATTGTACTCGGATTGCAAAATTGACTAATATCTTCTTGTTTTGAAGGAGAAGAGTTTCCAAAGGCGCCTAATGAACTGTTTCCCGTGTTGAAAGCATTGAATCCATTCCCTCCAAATGGATTGGAATTACCGTATGCATTGTTGCTTCCGTAGTTGTCGACGTCTCCAGGATGATAAAATCTGCAATTGTTCCCATATTGACATTTGCCTTGCTTGAAAAACTTACACACAGGTGGTCGTCCAGACATTGAGTAGTGTAGTGTAAATCTCCTGGAATTGTTTGGATAATAGCCTTAAATCACTCACAAAGTACTCTAATTCGAAACTACCAAATAATCAAAAACGGTCAGAAAAGTCTCAGCTGAATTTATTTTCATGATTTGAATAGTTCCAGTCACGTGAAAGAAACATTTGGTAGTGTTGACCTTTAGGATCGGGCTTCTCTCTGGTGTATACTACGTGTTCTGTGAGTAGTGGTGATTCAGATAGAAACATGGGTTGTATAATTCAACCTGACATTCAAGAAGGATACATTTGTATCAACTGTGGTGAGTTTTTGCCCACATTATACGAAAAATATGGTGAGTTTCATATCCGTTTATCTCCTTGTCAACATTGCAATTCGATTGCCGATAAATACATTGAATATGACAATGTTCTACTATTCATTGACCTCATTTTACTAAAGCCTACAGCTTATCGACATACAATTTACAATGTATTTTTGGCGCCAAATAAAGAACCTTTTGCACAAGCTTTAAAAAGGACACAATCTCAAACTGTGAAACCTTTGACAAATGAAGCGTCACGAAGTCAGCATAATCAATTAACACCTCTAGTGTTCAGGTTGGGAATACTAATGATGCTTTTTGAGGTTTACATAACTTGGGCTTATCAGGAGAAAGGCTATCTTGAAAATAAAGAACATACATCACTAATTATCAAACTTGTACTAGGAAGTCCACTTCAATATGCATATTTTTTGAGTACAACTATTTTACAAAATGCACTTTTATGCGTATTTTTAACCTATTGGGGACTCATTTGGCTTCCAATTGGATGCAACACTTTGTATCAGGACTATCAACATTCTAACCTGAGATCTTCTTCCCCAGAAACGGTATTTCAGTCTCAAAGTACACCGACATGTTATACACAGGCACAAATACTACGAAACCAGAGCTATAGAGGATACAATTCACTTCAAACACCAACAAGACATCAAGTTTTCGACAGAGCTGTGCCTTCAAGTCAGCGGCTTGACAACTATAGTGACCATATCAAAATCAATCATAACCAAAGCAAACCTTCATTTGTAAGAGTTTTAAATGTTATGACAGCCACTGTATTGATATCCAATATTATCAAATTATTCCCAATTGTTATGTTAATCTGGCCATATGATTCTCCAATCCTATCTGCAACTAGAATAATGGTCAGAATTGTTCATTTATTACTGTTAGTGGAAGCTATTCATATTGTTTTCATTGATCCGAAGAATCATAAAACTAGACATACACTTCTTTTGAGCTCACAAGCAACCCTATCAGCAATGTATGCGTCAGCCAATGTTGCACAATCAAGCTCTAATGATTATTATTGTATTATAATGGTGGTTCTAGCAAGTGAGTTCTTTCGATTTTTGATATCACATGTTACAATTGCATTTCTTGCATCTGCAGTTTGGGGTGTTTCTGTGAGAGAAATCGGATTGGATGATTGGAGAATGATAAAAGTTGGGTTCTCTATGGTGGAGGATTTGGGCGAATATCTTTTGAGTCAACTTTAACACAATAGGGGGGATATCAAACGGAATTTATAGAGTCATCTTCAACTCTTTTTCTAACAATTCCTTCACTAGTCCATACTAGCACCCATAAATCAGAATTTAGTTCTTGTTCCGCATTTGATGAGTTATCAAATCCAATCCACGGACCTTCCAATTGATCGATTAAATTAGGATAATCATAGGATTGATTTCTCTCTCTTCTTTCATCAATAGTAGCAGGTGTTTTGAGGTGTTGTACAAGATTGGGTGTAAATGAACCACGGTATTCATTCGAAGCGTTATCGTCCCCGACGTTAGCTGTAGTAGGAAAGTCATCATCAATCAATCCACCAGATTGTTCAATGTCGACCTCGTCTCGATAAGTACCAGCATCTCTTTCAACATCTATAGCTCGTAATGAAATAAATTCACTCAATGGTTTCAGCTTATCATGGAAATACCATAAAACCGATAAGGTATATATAGGTAAAGGTGTCAAACATACTGCCAAAACCCAAGCTTTCTCAAGAATCAAAGTTCCCGTAACTGTCAGCTGGAATAAGAGAAGGCCAAAAATCACACGTCTGAAAATAATAGGCATCACTTTACCTGTTGAATGTTGTGGGTGAACGTATGTATACAACAACAAGAACTTGTAAACGTAGAATCCAACGATAAAATAAATTAATCCTGCACTTAAAATTTTAGTTGATATGACTGAATATATTAAAGTGATGACCAATGTGAGTAAGGGTAGAGGCAATTGCAAACCAAAATTGAAGTGTGGTGGGCTATACAATGAGATCAATTCTCTGGCAGTTGGATTTCTTGTTGACATGAATTTGTTATTTGTTTTAGTTGAGTGAGTTAACCAAAAGAGGCAAAACTGTAAGATTTTTCCTATTGGTAACAATTTGAAAGGCATCAAACCTATACCTTGCAAAACTATAGTATCAACATAGAAAGTTGATAATCCTCTTAAAGATTGGGCCAATTGTAATGCCAACTGTTTAGAGTCAGAAAGATAACCCCAATAGTTTGAGGCTGTACCAGCCATTGTGAAGACTAGAAAAAGATTGACGAAAACGTAGAAGAAATTTTTAGAAACGACAGAAATTTCTTCTTCTCCATGAGACAGGAATCCTTGTTTGGAAGATAACCATACATAAAGTAATGGGATCAAAGAATTCAGCAATGTGTAAAGATAAACAGGAAGTAATTCAATGACAAATTTTCCTAACCATTGATGTTTCATGAGTAGATTGGCCAAATCAGGCCAGAATTTTTTGATGGATTTATAATTAAGCAAAGTTGCAAGATAACCTACTGGAAAGATAAAGATTATCCCCAAAATACCACTTATTGTAGTAATGTAATAAATTCTTACATTCCTTGCATGACTTGGTAATGTTGCATTGTCCCATATTACATCAGCAGGTGCTGGTGCTGGTTTGGTTATTAAATATCCTATCCTTGGATCTATAACTGCTTGTGCTAAAGTCTGTGCTGCAGCAACAGAGTCCATTGTAACAAATGCGGTAGGAGTAGCTGGGTAATGTGATTTCCTAGCATGTTTAATCTCCTCATCGATTATAGTTAACTGGTTAGTATAGTAATCTAAAGCATCAATTTCTTTACCAAATAGACCTGCGAATCCTAATCTGATTTTTGGTCTCTTCCTTTTAGAAACGGTAGAAATGACACTGTTACTGCTTTCGATAGTTGAATGAGAATCTCTTAGCCCATCATTCGTTATATCATCCATGTAAGGTTCTCTTGATGATACACTGGATGGAATAGTTGAGACATTTTCGTTCCCCTGTTGATCATCTTCGTAAGTATGAGAATTTGCAAGATTTATGACCTCATTAAAGTTATCAGGGATACCATTTAATTTTGAATCATTAAATTTCAAATAGCTGGCCCAATAATGTTCCAACTTATCAATTATTTCATCACGTTGCTTGAATAATAAATCCAATTCTCTCCATTCTTTACAGATCACCAGTTTCTTCACTTTACCTATATGTAAACTTTCTATTGTCTGTTTCAATTTCTTTTCTGTTCTCAATTCTGGAGGTATACCAGAAACTCTGATTGTTCTATCAGTAATGGAGTTCTGTTTGCCCAAGATTTTTTGTCTTTTATCGATGACCATTTTAGCATGCTTCATCAAATGATAACATGCTATATATGTGAATAAATAAGTGAAGACAACATAAATCAGAAGGTAGGAAGTATACCAAGGTTTTGAATCATCTCCTTTATGTCCTAGTAAAGAAAACACGGTAGGATCATCACCTTGATCATATTTCCCTGTGAAATGATACCTCACAGGTGAGATAATGACAACTGCAAATAACCAACAGACAAAAACCAAACTTATTGCCATTTTGAAAAATCCAAGGAAAACGTAAGCATCAAGACCAGAAAGATCAATGATTTCATCATCAGTTACTTTATGTAACGTGATCAATGTTTGAAGGAAAGATTTATCAGAAACATTGAGAACCGATTTGATGAAAATGGATTTCGGTCGTGAATCTGATTGAAGGTTTGTTACAGAATTAAGTCTTTGAAGATTTGTAAGTCTAGCCATAAATATATGTGGGAACCGCCTGCGAGATATGTTAAAGATCAGTATTGCCAATGCCCCCAAGATACAAGAGATACCGAGTTGAGTGGAAAGCAATCTTGAAGACGGTGGTGATCGGAGATTATCTGAGTATCGCCTCCAATCAGCGCTCCCGGCGTCAGCACTGGTCATCTCTGGAAAACCAATAGAATCGTCACAAGCCCTAACTGTATCGACTGTGGCCTCTCCAAAGGTCACTGTTTGCACTCACCTAGTCCAAACAAAGCCAAACAAACAAGCCAAAGCCAAACAGGGAAAGACTCTAACTCTTTGCAATTCATGTTGCGGTCGATCGACCCCGCCCGATGAAAATTGCGTGTGTATATACACTGCGCTGAAATTAAACAGAGATCGATGGATCTGTTTGTTTGTTTGTTGTACAGACAGGGTCGATTTGCTTCTGTGAGCTGTGCCGTGTCGTCTGTGTCGTCTGTGTTGCTGCAACTATAACATAGCGATACTACTGCTGCTGCTGCTGCTGCTGCTGTTCTCTTTCAGCGTTATACTAGGCTCTTTCCTTCCCCCTGCTACAATCATATCATGTCGGAGGAAGAAGTTACAAGAATTCCACCATCTTTGAATACTGACATCGATGCTCTCATATCAACAAACAAGGAAACCATCCATAATGTACTGAGTAACGCTATGGATGTTTCAGATGCGTCAATACTTCAAGGTACTTTGAATTTTTCTCATTCTAAGCTAAGCTCTTTCATCTTGGACACAATTTCTTACCAATATAATCTTTGCAATCAAATCGATAATGAAAGTGATGCTCAGCAACTTCTTGTGTATGAGAAACTCAATTCAAATATTAGATCTGTCGGTAATATAATTGATAAAGTTTGGATTGATATGCATCATCCTGCAATCAAATCATATCAATCTTTGTTTTTACAATTAAGTAAATCAAAAGATACGTCAATAATTAACAATAAGAAACAATCTTATAACAATAAATCCAAATTTCATAACTCAAACACCAATACCAATCCTACAAACTCGCAGAACTTTGTTGAATATCGAAAATTATTCGATAAATTTGTCAAATTAGTCTCCAAAGCTCTTGATTTCTATTTCACACTTTTACAAACAATATTGAGTCAGTATGATCTATCAGTATACATACCAGTAAAGAAAATATGTTCAACTTTAAAAATCGATATCAATACCATTACCGATGATAAAAATATTAAATTGTTACCAAATTCAAACACTTTAATTTCATCTATTGTTTATTTGATTCATAAGTGTGTCCTATACATTGGGGATTTATCAAGATACAGAACTTTGATTGCCAAAACATATCTACCTTCAACTTCAATTTCCAAAGCAGATAATAACAATTATTCAAAATCAATAGAATTATATAAACTATCTTTATTGATTTTACCTTCCCTTGGTGATCCATACAATCATATTGCTATTATTGATAATGTTAAAGATGATAAATTTAATGTGGTTTATAACTTTGTGAGGGCATCGTTGACTTCTACACCATTGGATCTTGCACAATCAAATTTACTAAATCTTTTAAATAAGAATTCTAAATCAAACGCAATTTTAAGAAAATTCGAGAATTTAAATGGACTCGATAGACAAACCATAACTAAAAATGATAGACTCAGTTTACTGAAATCACAATTTTTAGTTTTATTCAATTATAATTTACTCCCATCTAGATGGAGATCGAAACCTGGATATTTGGTGTCTGGACACGAAATTAAATTAATTGAAGATGATTTCTATTATTTATTATCAACATTGGATTTTCATAAACAAATATTCAACGATTTTTATCTTAAACAAGTTGTCATCCTATTGGGTGGATTTGAATTGCTTATCGATCCTAAAAATATTGAAAACTCAAGATTGAAACAATCCACGGCTATAATAACTGATTATCTAGCATTTATGTTCAGATTTTTAGAAAATTTACTGAAAATTTGTATTAAAATTTGCAATAATCCAAATGCTAATGAACAACATCAAGAAATTGATGAACAAGAAACACCTCAAAAATTATCAATGGCTTTTTCAACCTCTCTGTTACCGGTTATAAGATTATTACTTTGTTGGTTTAAAGAGAGAGAAATTGCCAGAGTATATTTAGCACGATCCGGAAATCTAGCAAATCTATTGGCTATCCTTATCAATCGTTTAATAAGTTATTTAGATGATACGGCTTCAATTAATAGACTTAAAGAATTATTACCATCAGAAAAAGATTGGAGTATTGAAACCGTTTTAATGACAAAACCTTCAAGATCAAGACTATTCAAAGAAGACGTTTCATTGCGTGAATTTAAACCTATCAATTATATGCTTGATGATTTTGATGATTCTCGATTTTTCACAAAGGACTCAAATTCAGTCCTTGCATTAATAGGTGAATCACCTATTGAAGATAAGGGGTCGACTGGCTCTGTTACAAAGTTTAATGATAACATACTAAGATTGGTGGCAATCATTGTATTAGGGAAAAGACTCGTTTTAGAGAATGCCAAAAATATCCAATGGGTTCCTGCAACCGCATCCGATAACGCAATCAATACTTTCATTGGATCTTTCAAAGTTGATAAAAATGTTGATCTCACAATTGAACCTATCACACTAAACAAAGATTTAAAAATAGGGAATTCTAAAGGTAAAGAACATAAACCTAAAAGAAAAACCGTTGAATCATCCAATAGTAATACCAAATTAGCAAATACAACTACTTATGCTGGATCGTCATTTAGTAATTTTGGTTCCGTACTACCTGGATCATTACCAAAACCTGAAAGACCTAAAAGGAATAAATCTAATGACGCATTCAGTTTAGAAAGACCTAAAACTTTCTCCGTTGTTGATAGTACTTCTAACAATTCGTTCAAAAAGGATTCATCAAAATCTAATAAAGACTACAATTCGAAAACATCACGAAGGCCAATCACATCACCGATTAGTACCACTCACACTACAGATTATCAACAAAATCATTATTCTCGTTATGCTGATATGGTTGCCAATATTGTTAACGAAGATAGTCAAGATACAGCTATAACATCTGCTTCTACAGGATCCCATTCTAACAAAAGTTTTATCAATGAATCCAATCTTGAAAAAAATGCAGTTAAATCCAACAATAATGAATACATGTTCAAATGGGACTCTGGAAGTGAAAATACAAGTACCCAGCTGAACAGTTTAAATTCTAGTTCTTCACAAATAAATAGTAATCATGACTCAAATCTACTTGATCGTTTTGGATTCTCAAATACAGGTGGAGCATTCAGCTCTATGGGAGATAATACTAAACTATCTTCAATGTTTGAAATTAATAATATGAACTCCTTTCAGGATACAAACATGAGTGTAAACAGAATGAACAGTTATGGGTCTTATAATGTGAACGTTGATAAATTTCTAGGTGATTCTAATTACATAAACAACTTCAACAATTTAAATATGGGTTTGAATAATTACATGCAATCTTCTTTGAATAATGTAAATATGGGAAGTGTTTATAATACGAGCACTAGAATCAATGATAATATGAATATTAATATGAATATTAATTCCAATACAACACCGATTAATGTTTCAACAGATGTGCAAAATGCTATGAACTATATGAATAGCTATAACGGTTACAGTAATAGTTTTAATAACTCGAATTCTCATATGAGTCAATTTGGTATTCCATCCGAAGTGGAATCGCAAATCTATGGTACTAATCTTCATAAAGATTCTAGTGATAGATCTAAATAATTACATTTCGAGACTGACTCAGTCTTTACCTTATCTCTTCTATAAATTTTTTTCTACAATTCAAAATGGCATACTTAAACAAATATTTCAGTTGTGAATTGGTGAGTTATTTTCTGTTGTATAATAATCCGAAGTGAGTAATGTTACAACATGTGAATTCGCCGGTGTTCTCAATCCATTTTTGGATCCTAGCTTCTTTATATATCTATTTGCCTTAACTGGATCTCTTATTCGTGAAATTTTAACATCTCTATCACCATCGATCATTCTTTCATACTCATGCTTATTCCTTTCCCTCATTTTCAAAATATCCTCATCAGCATCCAAATTAGCAAACATTCGAATAATATTATCATTATTTTTCAAAACATTCCTAGTCTTATGGAAAAGCCTTTTCGTTGATAATATTGACTTGAAAGCGGCATTTTTGCTGCAAAATTTAATAAATAGTTTATCCTGATTGATAGCTTCAACGGCTTCCTCTATTATCTTATACGACAAGTCCTTGAAATTTTCATCTGAACAAATATCGATATCTTTGAATGAATGGTGAAGCAACGGTGTCAACGCAGCTTCTGTTATCAGTTGATCAATCAAAAGTTGATTAATCTGATCATATGTTTCAATTTGGGGTAACAATGGTGGGGTATTGAGGATATCTTTAATCACATTTGATTCATCAATCATTTTATTCATATCTACAGCTGGATTTGAATCTTCAAATGGAACATGAGCAAGCTTCACTTCACCTATTGATCTATGTTCTACTGACCATGAAGGACCGTTTGTTAAATTATGTGTACAAACTGCAGTCCATATTTTCGGCCTTTCATTACTCAAATAATTGTTTGTAAAACGAGACATGAATTTCTCAATCTGTCCATAATAAGGATTGACAATAACAATAATAGAATTTGGAGGCGGTAGTAATGCAGAATCCTGAGAATTCGGATCTAAAAGGAGAGTCAATTGAGATGCAGGTAAAATCAAAGAGAAAGGATTCGGTGTTGATTCACCATTCAAGTTGGAATCCGAATTCCCTCCTATTGGACGGGAGGCCCTTTCTAGAAACTTTATTGAAGAACATGGGAATGAATGTGATCGGGTAAACGTATTGTTAGGTGATATTTTATTGATATAGGTGATTTTAGACTCGGCAGTCAAGAACGGTTTCAGAAGATGTGGCGGTAAGACTACCTGTGGTCTGGCAATGACAGAAGAAAGTTGAGTTGCCAGAAACCTGGCTGCCGCTGAAAGGGGTATTATATTATTGGTTGACATTTGACTGTTGCAAGACCATGCTTTGCGTTGGATATAACGTTGGGACTCTTGGAAACATGCAGGTATTTTGCAAGTTCATCGATTTATCGGTATCTTCGATCTGAAATTTTATTGACGCGCTAGTGAATTTTCATTGATAAATTTATATATGCAGAAAATTTTTCACTTATAATACAAGCATGAACTGTTTATGTTACTGCAAATTATAGAGTTTCCAAATAGCTATCTGCAGTAAAGAAACACATGTCGGTTGCTTTACTTAAATCTTTCATTGTGAAAGATTCTACCATCAAATTTACGACCACTTTTGGTTGTAGATTTTTCTCTCAAGGTATCAAGGATCAGAATGTTGAAACTACCAACGATGCAACAACTACAGTGAATGATGCAACCCCAACTCTTGATACACAAGTTATTACTTCCAATGTAATTAGTGAAACTAATCTTCATCCTGCCTTAAAGAAGGCTTTCATCAAAAACGTTGGTGAAACATTGACTCCAGTTCAAGAACAATGTATTAATGAATTTCTTAACTCCAAAAATGGTATAGTTGTTCGTGCTAAAACCGGTACTGGTAAAACTTTTGCCTTTGGTATTCCTGTCATTCATTCTGTTTTATCTTCAAAGGATTCAAATAATGGACAAACTGGTAACTTTGTCAACTCTGTTGTATTCTCTCCTACTCGTGATTTAGCTTATCAAACTCGTCAATCATTAACTCAATTGTATGAAGCATGTGTTGACAAAACTGATAAAGTATCAAATAGAAAAGGATCTTACAATCCAAGATCAAGAGTTCCAAGGGGCGGTGAGGAGCTTATCCCATTGGTAATTGGTCAAACTCCATATAGAGCTACAATGAATTATTTTCATAATAAGGTTCGTCCTCCAATTGTTGTTGCAACACCAGGTAGATTTATGGACTTACTTGAAAAAGAGCCAAAGTTTAGAAATTCTTTTAAATATTTACAAAACATTATTATTGATGAAGCAGATGAGCTTTTGAATGGTAATTTTAAAGAAGACATCAATAAAATTATAGATGATTTGGCAAGTATTCGTGAACCAATACCAAATGTCGAAGATTCCAATTCCTTTGTCAAACCAAAAACTATGTTATTCTCTGCTACCGTTAATGATGATGTTTTCAATTTAGCTGAAAGAGCTATTAGTAATGATTTCCCATTCGTTGATGTTACTGGTACCAAAATTCAAGAAGTTAATGAAAATATCTCTCAAACTTTAGTCTATACTGATAGTTTATTGAGCTCATACACTGCAGCAGTCAAGTTTATTTTAGATCATGTAAATGACAAGAACTTCAAACCAATCATCTTCTTAAGTACTACTTCTTCTGTTGATTTTATTTCTAAGCTTTTGACTGATGTTTTGAGTGCCAATAATGTTCGTCGTCGTGTTTTATCTTTTCATGGTAAACTAACTCAAGGTAAAAGAGACAATGCTCAAAGAATTTTCCGTGAAAGAAATAACACTATCCTTGTTGCATCAGGAATTGGTGCAAGAGGTATGGATTTCCCAGATGTTTCACATGTTATTCAAATTGGTGTTTCATCCGAAATTGACTCACATACTCATAAAATCGGTCGTACAGGACGTGCTGGTAAGAAAGGTGAGGCTTTATTATTTACTTCAAAATTGGAGGAACCTTTCGTCAAGGCATTAAGAAAGAATGGTAACAAATTCACTGAAACAATTCAATTTGATTCAAATGAACCTGAAGCTATCGATGTTGCTAGAATGATCAAAGAAGAAACAAGCTCTTACCTTGATCTTGAAGATACATTTTTTAAAACATTGACACATTATCGTAATATACCATCAAGTGTTGCCAAACTTGACCTCAATGGACTTGCCGTTGATCTTGCTAAAACATACAATGCTTTATTAAGCAAAAATGATGATGAAGATGAAGAAGCTGTGCATAAGATCAGCATGTCCTATAACATGGCTAAAAATATGGGCTTAGATTACCAAAAAATTGAAGATTATTATGAATTGACAGGTAGACGTCCAGCTTCCAATTCTAGAAACGGCAATAGAAACAACACTGGAAACCGGGGTGGAAACCGTGGTGGAAATCACAATTGGAATCAAAGAAATGACAGATCTGGCTACAGAAGTAATGACAGATCTGGATACAGAAGCAATGACAGATCTAGAAACGATAGAGGCGATGATAGAAATAAAGGGGATAACGATAGAAGATCCCGTTGGTAAACAAAGAAGTATCCTTGATGATACTTTAAATTAGCTCTTTACTTAACAATGAAGCTGGCTGAAACACTCCTGTACATATATAAAAAAAAATACCTATAAACCAGCAACGTATCTGAAATGAATTTCAGTGCTTTCTTTTACTAATCTGTTTAATAGCTCTAAAAAATTGTGTGATTAATCCGTTCTATACATGCTCTATTAGATAAAGTTCACTCGATAATAATTTTCTGACTATATTTGACTTGAAATTGCTTTCACAAGAATTTAATGTTTCAAGCTTAGACGTTAAATCTTTCTTATATCTGGTCAGTATTTTTTGAAGTAAAGCTGTTTCAGTTTTCAGATAATATTCCCCATCGTTAAAGCCTTGAAGAAATTTTTCTAATTTTACAGGACACATAAATGAGTATTGTTCCTGATTAAACTTGAAGTCATCTTCTTTCTCAATTAAGGCAGCCAATGCTATTCTTGTTCGATGAGATGGTTTTGATATAATATGTGGGCCCATATCTTTGGTTCTATCAACTGTTTCAAAACCAATGGTATAATCACCAAGGTATCCTGATTGTGTAAGCCACTTCAATACACTTTCCTTCTTCGGAATGTTTAGTAACTTTACTATTATTTCAGTAATGTCAATGGAATTATATTTATTTATAAACAACTTCTCGTTATTCATTGAATTTGTGTTTGACATAGAAAACCCATACTCACATTGTAAAAAGGAGTCATTATGTGGGCCATAGGAAAACCAAATATATTCACCTTTTTTAACATTAGCAATAGTAACCACATCATATCCACTTTTTGTGCAACGTGCTTCTGCATTACGAAGTTCAAAATGGTGATTGATATAGTCGGCATAGGGGACCAATGTGATCTTGTTAACAGAAGAATTCTTTGAGCCATTTTCTTGTAGATATTTTGGTAGCTCAAAGTACATACATCTTGTATTCACCGTAATCCATGCCCATAAATATTCCTTCTTTGAGAAAATATTTTGAAAGGGTAAGAGTAACGATGTGACGATAGCAAAGTCACTGTTGAATTGTTCAATTTGCTTTTCAACATGTAGCCTAGTAAATTTCGGTAAAGAGCTCAGTAACTTTTCATCCTCTACGTTTTCATCAAATTTCCACGTCATCGGTGTACCCTCGTAATCCTTGTAATTTGGTAAACAATCAAGGAAAGGTTTCCACCAAGAGTTACTTTTTCTTTTCTTTTCAAGCAAAAGAAACATAGATAGTAGTTGGTGTGATGTAAGTTTTATTAGCTTTTCAAAAGAAAGTTTTGTGTATATTTTCGTTATTTCATCTTCTGAAGTCTTGAACGCCGTTTTGTCGAAATTGTAAATATGTTTTGAAAGGAATCGATCAACTTCAACGTTCCAGTAAGAAAAAAATTTCAAAGTGGTAAGATAGTTTAGTAAGAAGGGTTTGGGGACCTTAATAATCACTGTTCCTTTTGGTATATTGTCGTTTGCTTGTATACCACGACCAAAATGTTTGTCGTCTATGACATTGAGAAGTGACAAGACGTTTCCATTCGTGCATTCACCAGAAAATTCCAGCCAATCTTTCAAACTCTGAACGTTATTTTCAGACATTTCAAATCATGGAAACAACTTGTCTTTATAGAAATCAGGTCAATACTCCAAATATTTGATGAAAAGTTTGAGAACGAATTCCTGGCTGTGTAAATTTTGATCATCATAATAGATCTATTATTATATTTCATGATTTTAGAGTTGAATAGAGAACATTCGTTTCGGATAAGAAAATGCTTATTTTAGGTCTTACAGGTGGTATCTCTACAGGTAAATCAACAGTTTCCAGTTATTTGTCTGAAAAATATAAAATCCCCATTATTGATGCTGATAAAATTGCAAGAGATGTTGTGAAACCTAATACACCTGCATATAATGCTATAGTGGAACATTTCTCACCCAGAATACCAGAGCTAATAAGTAAAGAGGACAGAAGCTTAAATGGAGCAGCATTGGGTGCTTATGTGTTCAATGACAAGGAGGAGTTGAAGAAACTAAATTCTATAACTCATCCAGCTGTAAGGAAACAAATCCTTCACAAAATATTCAACTATTACATTCAAAAACAGCCTGTGATTATACTTGATATTCCATTACTTTTTGAAAGTGGAATGGACTGGTTATATTCTCGTGTACTTACTGTTACGTGTGAACCAGATACCCAATTGAGTCGTTTGCTGAAAAGAAATCCAGAATTAACCACAACGCAAGCGGAAAATCGTATCAAGTCTCAAATGTTGTTGCCCCTTAAAACTGCACTAAGTGATTATGTCATAGAGAATAACGGCTCTGTTGAAGAGTTGAAACAGAAAATTGATGAGTTTGTCACTTTGAATCTTCCAACTGTAAGATATAACAGAAGGAACAATGTTTCTTATTTAGTCCATAATCTTTGGAATTATTTACAAGTGATTTTTCCACCTTTTGCTGTTATAGGTGGTTTATGGGCTTTTTTGCGTAAATTAAGGTTAAGGTTGATCTATAAATTAACTAATTACTGAATGCTAATAATTGCTGTGTGATTAACAAACACACTTACTTCTGACCTTACTTTTAGATCTGTAAATTGTCACCTCATGTAAAAGCGACTCTATTGCGGCTTTCATATCTTCTCGTTCTACTAGATAGTAGTCCTTCTCATTTTCTAGAATTTCCTTCTCTGTGATTGCATCATCAAGAGCTCTGCGTAACTCTTTATTTTGATGTTTGGTCTTATTATAATCATCAAGTAATCTATTGTAGGTCTGACATAAGGATAGATAATTTGACTTGAGCTTGGAGAAACATTTGCGCAGACTAGAATTATCAACAGCTGGTTCATTTGAAACTTTTCGTTTCTTAGAATTTCTTGATATATTACTTGATGTGAATTTTTCGGTTTCATTTTCAACAGACTGATTTAGAGGGTTACTAGGTGATGAAATGATTTTTTCGAGTTCTTCATCAATGCTGAACTGTTCAAGAAAGAATTTTTCAGCTGCATCGACCTCAATATTATTCATTTGGTATTTATTATCGATTTGAGTTTGAACATTATCATTTGGATCGTTATTTATGCTATGTTTCATAGTGTTCATAGTGGGTAGTGAATCGTAAATTTCATTCAGTTCACTTGTTAAAGTGGCCTCTGGAGTACAAGAGCTCACTGATTCGATGGGAGTACATGAAAAGTTGGAATTTGGTGAAGAATTTCCTGAGATTATTCCCACACAATTCATTCCATGTTGACTCATATTATTGTTTGTGTATGTATTGGTGGTATTATTGGTATCTGTGCGGCTTTTTATTTTATCATCTCCTTTGGATCTATTAGAGTTTGATAAAGTTGTAGATTCTTCTTTACTATTAGGTAATTCAAAATAAGGTGTGATATTAGTAGAAGAAAGAGATTTCTTGACACTTTCCGTTGATTTCCTGGAATGCAAAACTTGATTTGTTTTACCCTGAGAAGAAAAAATCACAGTTGTATCTTGCTCAATGTTAAAGTGGCCTATTTCATTGTGTGTAATTGCAGTTGGTACAGTTAATAATTCGTCTTCGGAGTCGTTAGTGTGTGTCTTTAATAAATTTTGAATATCTAGTAAATCATTTGAAACAGATTGTGAAAGTTGTTGCATTTCTCAAGAGTCAATTTCTTTCCATAAACTACTTCCCTAATTCTATAATTTAGCAAGCTTATAAACAAGTTGTTTCTAAGGTATCAGGATTGGGCAGAACAGACTTTTCGTTACACAGTCTACTTGCAGGTCGGTATATAAATTTTTTTTCTGACAGATCTCAGCTTAACATAAGTCGCTTCCTAATTGGGAACAATGTTGAATAGTAAAATTACGGGGTGCACGGGTGTGTGAATTGATGTACGTTGCTTTAGTCCTGGACTTGTGTTCAATGCTACACATAGAGTGGAGACGACTAGATAGTATTTATGTGGTGATTGTTAGTTTGAAAGGGACATTAATATATTATAAGAAAGTGGTATGAAGAAATGTTAGGGAGAGAGCATTGTTTTCTCATGAATAGCAAGTGCTACTGTATCTATAGACCCTTACAGACTACGTAACCTGTTACATAAAACAGAGCGATTTAGATGATTATATTGTTAGTACTAGGACAAATTATTGGAATCATTCAAACCAAATTGCACTGTGTGCTTTGTAGAGTAGTTTTAGCAAACTTTGCTATTTTTGAAGAGTATTCGACAACTCAAATCAATGTCACTAATTGCCAAGCTTTGCAATCAGTTTTGTATGATAATATAAGGACAACCATGAGGACCTACAAAGTCGAACTATCAAAAATGAAGCCAAACTTCACTTTATTGAAAAGATGTTGAAAAACATGTAATTTTTATAATAAGGCATTTGTAATGATACTAATATGTGGGGTATCATCTCTAGTTGCAAATCAGTTATGAATTTTTTGTTCTGACTGTCATGCATATCCAGTTACCATTGAATGTCTGATTCTGTTGTTACAACTACATAAAGCTAAATTGGCCTAAAATAAGCTATTTAATAAGGAACCTTAGATTAAAGAATACCCCTGAATCACAATTGTACTGTTTTTGTTGCCTTCCACAATACAAATAGTCTGTCTTATACCGCTCAACGTTTAATGGGTAATTAATGAAACTTACATAGAACAACCTTATCCCACAAAAATTGACCCCAACACCAATTCAAGCCAATTGTTTTGATCTTATGACATTTAATATGTTGTTACAAATGTTCTCTTCTTCAAAACAAACTTCAAATAGCAAGACAAGGCGGTAAAAAGGATACAAAGTATCTTCAACCTGGTTGCACAGCCTTAAAAGGGCATTTTTAGTGCTCTGTGAGTAAAATATTTGACATTGAATTTTGTTCTTTTCCGATATAGTGTAATGGCTATCACGGTCCGCTTTCACCGGGCAAACCCGGGTTCGATTCCCGGTATCGGAAATACTTTTTTTTAATTTTTTGTTACTCTCAATCTATAATATTGTTTTTTGTCACGTGCCTAAGGTAAGGGTTTTTGAAACCCAAAGTGACGCAAATGAATTCTAAATTTTTCAATGAGGCACTCCGCGGAGGTCGACAACGTTCGCAGTACTGTGATGCAACCATTTCTTTGTAATTTTCAATTCTAATAACTGTGTCTAATCATTTGAATCCTTCATTTAGTAGGTAAGAAAGAAGCATCTTTTGCAGACGATCCTAAAATGCAAATTTTTGTTAAAACTTTAACCGGTAAGACCATCACTCTTGAGGTTGAGTCTTCTGACACAATCGACAATGTCAAGCAAAAAATTCAAGACAAGGAAGGTATTCCACCTGACCAACAAAGATTGATCTTTGCAGGTAAGCAATTAGAAGATGGTAGAACATTATCAGATTACAATATTCAAAAGGAATCTACCCTTCACTTGGTATTGAGATTAAGAGGTGGTGGTAAGAAGAGAAAGAAGAAGGTCTACACCACTCCAAAGAGAATTCCTCACAAGCACAAGTCTGTCAAGTTAGCAGTTCTTCACTACTACAAGGTCGATTCTGATGGTAAAGTTACCAAGTTAAGAAACGAATGTCCAAAGTGTGGTCCTGGTATTTTCATGGCTAACATGAAAAACAGACAATACTGTGGTAAATGTCACACTACTTTGAAGTTGAAATAGTTTAATATTTGTAAACTTTTATAATAGTTAATCTATAAAATATTCTCTTCTCACAACTTTGAATTGTTTTCTTGTTTGACAACATACAAAAAGCTGAAATATTTTAGCTAAATTACTAATAATAGACGCCCTAGTCAAAAGGTTGTGAAAGTATCAGGTTTGTTGATGTATTGTATAGATTCCTATTGTCGATGCATATTTTAAATATAGAAAACAGGATTGCTTGAAGATACGGTAATATAACCTCTTACCTCAAATAGAGTTACAACTAGTAAAACATCAGAGGCACAATTACGCTCCAATATTTCGTTCATCATACGTGCATCACCATTTGAGAAACTTGTCAATAAATTGAATTGTTAAACTCATGAACAATTCGTCTAATTTGATTGAAATATTATGAAATCTTAGTATCTAACTCTAGTATTGGTATAATAGGTCAACCATAGTGAATATTTGGCAAACTAGTTATCACCATTTCTATTTTTAAGGCTAAAAATTAGACAAACGAAATCCTTCCATTCAAAATGTAAGTGAAACATTCTAGTTTACTATTCAGATATCATTGTTTGTATCATAATTTTAGGGCAAATTAACTCACCTTTCAAAAGGCAACGTTTTATTTGGATTGATTAATATATTGAAATGTTAGCATTATATTGTGAATTTCATCAGAATAATCAAAAATTAATTGAAAAGATAGTAACACAGAGGAATGCCTGTTTCATGTCACAGATGTATTATATCCTCATAAACCCGTAAAATTTCTATTATATGAGGTGCTTAGAATTACCTAACGAAAAACATGGTCTTGTTTATTAGAAAACTTGATGTATAGGTTTCTTCAAACCAAAACATTGTATGTCACGTGATGTGAGGGTGAGGTATATTGATAAAAAATTAAGTTAATGCCTGTCACCCATGCTGGGAGTCGAACCCAGAATCTTTTGATTAGAAGTCAAACGCGTTAA
>SELW01000481.1:0-102735 GCA_004931855.1 Pichia inconspicua
AATTGAGATAGTCTAGTGGTCAGAGACAATCATTGAACTATTTTGTGCAAGTTCAGTTTCCGTTTCGCTTTTTTTTTCGAATTTTTCTGATTAGTCTACACAAATACTTTGAGAAATGAGGAACTCAAACTTTTCCTAATTTTTCACGATTTTCGGCTAAAACAACCGAACTTGTTTTTGAACATCCGATGGTTAATTTATAATATAGCCTTTTTGAAGGTCAAATAATTCAACTTACAGAGCAATGAGTACAACTGTATTTGTTGGCAGTGAACAATGATGCATGCCATCTTTACACTACTTTTGTTTTGCAGTTGGACATTAGGTCTATCACAAGATCAGATATTTCATAGTGATTGGCAGACCATCAACATAGGTATCCCCATTGATGCACTTTATCACAAAGACAAGCTTTTTACTTTATCCAAGATTGGTTTATTTTCAGTGATTAATGCTACAACTGGTGATACTATTTATAGAGTCAAACATAATAAAAAAGTAGAAGATACTTCACGGATCATTAAATTTTCAAATGATTTAGCTGTAACTATTTTCAATGGTGCTGACTGTCATGTCATTGTATGGGATATTTCCCACTCTGTTCCTACCATCGAGTTTCAACTCGTTTCCCAAACTCCAATATGGGACGTTGCTTTGAAGAAAAACGTTTTTTATACAATTGGCTATGAAGGGATAAAGGGATATAATGTGTCCGACTCTCTTGAGATTGTTTACCACAATAGCACCCAAAATGTCGAATCAGCAAAGATATTTACAGACCTAAAATTGAATAATACTTTTTTACTGCTTCAAACAGAAAAGAAATGTCTATTGACAGACTTAGCTCAGATTGATAAAGCGCAATACATTCCTGATTGTCGTGTATCGAAAGCGCAGTTTATCGATGAAGAGAGTTCATTTTTTTGCGGATCATACTATTACAAATTAAGTACACGAGATAACAATGAAATGATTATTACCGACATACCTTCTCATGATCTTTCACAGTTTCAACATGGTATTTTGATGACTAACGAACAACACCGACTAGTAGTGAATAGTGATACACTTGATGTTTATGATTTAACTTCTCCTCAGGTACAACTTTTGAGAAGCTATCCAAATAAACTATCTGAAAGCTGTAAGATAAAAGCTTTTGAATTTTGTGAAAACAAACTGAAAGTGCTATGTGTGTCCGAGTCGGAAATTTTCCAATATGTTAATGGCACACTTCTTTGGAGTAGAGATCAATCGTTCATCAACATCAGTGACGCAATTGTTGTTGACAAGTTTGTTCAATCCCAGTTATCTGATGAAAACTATCAGATATCAAACTCAAACTTTATTTTTGGCTACATTAACAGGTTTTTCCAAAATTGGAAACGATTTAAAAGAGTTTTCAGGTTGGGAAGTCAAGATGACAACATATTTGGATTACAAAAGTCTCTAATAGTACTCTCAGATAAACAAAAAATCGGGGTGTTTGATATGGAGCAGAATTCTAGTAACAATCATCACTTAAGTTTTGTGATAATTCCAAGTTGCCATATCGATGAACTAACTACAATAGACAATGTTCCATATGCTGTGGGAGAGAATACGCTTTTCAAAATCGATTTAATGACCAAAACACTTACGCCTGTTCGAAGCAATTTCAAAGATTTGACACAGCAAAATTCTGCTGAATATACTGCAAAGCATTTACTGAATCTTAACAAAGTAAAGGGTTATAAAGCCATTAACGACTCTTCCTGGAGGGAAACATGGGAGTTCAGTCCTATGAATGAAACTATTATTTCATTCACTCAACGCACATATGATAATTTGCATGTTGCACAAAATGGAATTATTCTCTCTAATAGATCTGTTCTATACAAGTACTTAATACCCAACATTGGTGTAGTGACCACACATACCACAGCTGAAAATCAAATAAAAATTAGATTAATAAATTTGATTACTGGTCAAGTCTATGCTAATTTCTCGAAGTCTTTAAAAACCACAGATTTTAATTCACACGATTATGAAATAGTATACGAGGAAAACTTTATAATCTTCACAATTTATTTGAGAGATGATCTTGATACAGAAGTTTGCGTCATTGACCTATTTGAATCACTGACTCCTAATTTTAAGACAACAAAAAGTTTTACTAGTTACAGTGCGTTTCAGGACACGGTCTTACCATCTTTTGCGACTCAATGCTATTTAATTTCAGGTAAACAGATTATAAACTTGGCTGTTTCAAATACGAAAAACAATATTGCAGTGAAAGAGATAATATTTGGATCTAGAGAAGGTCAGATATTTTCTATCCCCAAAGTTATATTAGATAGTAGAAGAGGAGGAATGGTTGGTGATTTCAATAGACTCGGAAATACGAAATTGTCCATAGATGGTTTTGAAAGGATAGCTATGAGTATACATTCCCAAAAACATGCAAATTCAATTGTCAACAACTTTATGTATGATCCCATAATTAGTCCTCACCCAAACTACGTCATATCTCACTACAGAGACATCTTAGTCACTTCACCAAAGAAAAGTTTTGCATTCACTATACCAACGGAGCTTGAGTCAACAACGTACTATGTTTTTGTAGGCAATGAAATATTTGTTACTAAACTTCGTCCATCAGGATCATTTGATAAGCTCACCAGCTCATTTAATACAACTGCTGTAGCAATTACCATGTCCATTCTTTTTCTAGGAATCTTTTTTGTCTTACCAAGGGCTAGAAGAACGGGACTACTGAGCTTGTGGGGTTTATGACTATCTGAGTGCCAAGGAATTAAATTTATATCTAGATTACTAAAGCGGAATATGTGCTAATTGTACCCAAAATTAATGCTAAAATTATGATAAAGTAGTAGTGTAATTTGTGAGTTGGTCTGCAAAGCTTCATGTAAAATGCACAAGGTAAAACTATGCAAATTAATGTACATAGGGAAGAACCACTCAGACCAATTATTTTGTCAAATTCGGGGTATATGATTCCCAGAACTACAAACATAAAATTAACACCAACTTTGATAACAGATCTTTTAGCCAACGTAAAATTTGTGATTGTTTTTCCAGAATGTTCTAGTTGTTGTGGAGTAAGACCACATAAAAATTCTGTTATATTAATAATCGGCAATGCATTTATGGGTGTTTTGGCCACCGGAATCAAAGAAACAAACAAACTAGTCAGAAAATAAACACTTTTTGGATAACCAGATGTTACTAGAATTGATTGAGTAATTTCATTCAAAATTCCTGCTCCAAACATAAAAAATCCCAAGTAAGCCATGGTTGCATCAGCAAAAAACCCAACACTGTAGGTAGTTTTCAAACATTTAGGGAAATCTTGAGGAGTAACCAGATCTGCTCGCAATGCTGGAAATAACGAATGAGAGCCAAATGGACCAAGTATAATTCCATACGATACAAACAGGTTTAGTAACGATGGTGGATAAAGATTGCTGTCGACGGGATCTAACAGTGATCCTGGAGAGTTTTTCTTGATGATTCCACAAAAAAATATCAAGAATACCAATGAAATAGTCGATATAATACCAATCAGCGAGATATGAGATAGGACTTTTAATGGTAAAAATGAAAATGGGGTAAGAATCAAAAAGGCAACCCATTTGAAACTGTTCAATGAAATTTCAGGGAACATTGCATGCAATGAATCTGCAAACAAAACTATAAGTGAAACGCCAACTCCTAATAACTCAACAGTAAACAGGAGCGAGACAAAAAGACGTGCTTTTGGACCGAACGCTTTGTAACCTATATCTGCGTAGGTACATAAAGATGGATCTGTATCCATGCACTTTGATAACAGACCAGCTGTCCAGTAAGTAATACAAACCGAGTAAGCTAAAAACACAGTACCAAATATCAAGCCCGAATGGACCAGCGCTCTAGATAATGCAAGTAATCCAATACCAATTAAGGCATTTATGCAATTGAAAATAGTTTGATATACCGTTGATTGAGGCGCCACCATAGTAAATTTGGTACCATCGTTTGTTTCAATTTGTCTTAAAATTATAGAATCTGTTTCGTTTGTTAAAACTCTTGCCAATCCATTTCCTGGTGCTGGGAATATAGAAGAAGCAAAAGAAGGTTGTCTAGAAATGACGAAATCAGTGACTGAGTGATCTGTAAAGCTATCATCAATTGCAGAGTCATCGTATATATTATTAGTTGGAACAGAGTTGTTTAAAATTGGCCTTGCACCAAATATAGTAGATATTTTCCTACCCATAGGAGACGGGGTAAATGTCTCTGGATCAATTAGTTCTTCATCATCTCTAAAAAATGATCTTGATGCTCGGATTCGAGGTTCAATGGATATGGACTTAAGTGATTGTGCTCTTTGATAAGAATTCGCAAATCCGGACAATGAATTGGGTGTATTGTTTCCAATAGATGTTAACGTAGAAAAGTATTGAGATCGACTTGGCTGACAACTTCGGTTTATAGGAATTGCGTGATTTGAAGATCCCCTGTTACCACTATTGCTTCCTGAATTTGTTCTGTTGCTATTTGGTAGCAGTGGTGAATATATTTCCGGTAATCCCTCAGGCATGGTTTTCAATCTTTCAAAAATGAATGGAGTATACTTGACAAAACGCTTCTTGTTTTGATACTCGGATAATTAGCATTTCAATTCATACAGAAGTAAATATTGCACCGCCGTCTTTTGATACAAAATTTTGTCGATATTAATGATGCGAAATACACTGTGCATGTGCACGAGCTTTAAGAAAATTCAGATTTGGCCATCTACCAATGTCAGTTTTCTGTTCTGAGTTTACGCTGTTGATCCGTCCACTCTACTTGTCTGAGAAAGACTATCCAGATTCAAAGAATAGATATCAAATGAATTTTTATGTTTTCATATTTTTGTTAGCATCTATTCTTGATGTTATTTCAGGAGCTCGAATCGATTTCCAGCCACCACCGAAAACAACATTGATAAATGCTGCAATACCTATTCCGGAACCAACTGTACTAGTGAAAAGAGAACCAGATGGAATGAAAAAAGCTATTGTGAATAAACAATGGTTGAAAGAAGAATCTGAAAAGATTCATGGTACTGAAGAGCCACTTCCAAAACCCTGGGTTCGTACAATTTATGAAACAGTTGTTGAAGTTGTTACTCCATATGCTGTCGGAGGTGTCACTTTTGCCACCAAACCACCAGTAACTACGGATGGTTTAGAGCCTTGGATTTCAATTAAAAAGAACGGTTTACCTAAGACAATAAATCCTAAGTTGAAGAATGGTAAAGTCGCTAACGGATTTCCTGATGTCAAGACTTACTTTCAAACGGAAACAACAATTACATATCATCAAAAAGATTTGAAAGCTCACAATTTGAAAGAGGATGAGACTGTTGAAGAAGTTAAGTATATTGAAGAAGATGACACTTACGTTAAGTTAAGTCCTATAATGAGATGTACTCCAGATTTTTACTATAAGAAAGGAATTGCAGGAACAGAGCTTTCTGAACCTTTTTGCGCACCAGGGGACAAAGAAAAGTTCAGAGTTGGAGCAACTTATTTCTCTACATGGTATTCCCGATTTTTCAAAGATGCCGAAAACGTCAGATTTCACTTTGCATATGTGAATGAGAAAAGTCATGATAAAGGATTCAAGAAGAGGGATCTTCTTGATTCTGCGGTTAAAGAAGTTGGTGTTGAACTTGAGCAACTTACAGGAAATATCCAATTTCAAGGTGATGTACCAGGTGCGTTTTATTCATCTGAGTGGATAAGTAATGAAAGAGGATGGTTTGCATTTGAAGTTGATCCTAAATGGCTAAAGGGAAAAGTTTACAAAAAGGTGGTGATATCTGTCCAACCTGACAACGTTTCAAATGATGAATTTGATATACTTAACGGTGCTCATTTTTTTGGTACATTTCAGTTGAAGGAAAGTGTTGGTAAAAATACCAAAGAAATGCGTAAATTGCAGGATCAAGTTGGTACAAATGACGATGTTTACTATGTTATTGCAGCAATGCCGACTATGGTTATGCTATCTGTTTTGTTCATGTATGGTTTCACTTACATTAACCGTAAACACAGAGACTTATCAGGTATTGCTAGACCAAAGAGAAGTAAATATGGTAATCAAGGTAAATACAATATTCCAGTTGCATTGACAGATGTTAGCAAACCGAACAAACAATTATAAATTCATATATTTCATCTGTACAAAGCTTTAACACATTTATTCGACAAATTTCATAAGCATCAAGATTGCTCAATGGTGGTTATTTCCTTCATGGATAATCCTACTAACTACCTGAGGCTTTCAATGATGCTATAATAAACAAGTGATTTGAAAAGGCAGCTCTCTAGCAAATGTAAACTAACTATTGAACTGTCAGATACTGGTCACATACTTTTAAACTACTGTAAAATAGCATGTAATCGTATTGATACATCAAGTAATATTATTGTGTGATATATGCATGCATGAGGCGCGGCAGCGAATCGAAGAAAACCTGGGCTTGCCTTTTCATCATGAATGTAAATCAGTTACATTCTTTATTAACTATCAGAGATAACAGCCAAAAATAGTGAGTAATGGATGCTGCAACTTTATTTGACTACTATATTCATGATATGGCAAATATACCTGAGGAAACTCAGTATACATTGAAGCAATTACAGCAAAAAGATTTAGAGTATGATAAAATAATAACCCAAATAGAAACTCTTGAAGGTCAGTTGAGTAAACATATTAAACAAAGTGGCGTTATGATACGACATCCGAAGGAGGATGCCATCACATCTCAAATGCACAAGTTGTGCAAGAAGGCAACTCAAATACAAGAGGAGAAATCAATTCTACTCAATACTGCGTTGTATAATATAACTAAGAACACTGTTAAGTTTCAGAAAGATGTACGCAGGCTTATAGAAAGTGGAGCAATTGATAATTGGGATGTTAATGATGATCTTGATGATTTAACATTAATATCGTCAAACAATGCTGTATATTCAAATCTAGATTCACCAAGCATGACAAAGGGATCGATTTCTCAACTCAGCTCACGTATGAATTCAGGAATTGCTGAACATTCTCGCAGGACGAATAGTACAACAGGAGATACTAGGAGGATGAAGAGAAGGGATAAAACCCCACTTGTTGATGATTCATCAACATCGAGAGAATTTACACCAAACAGGAGACGGGACATATCATCAGGAACAACCGTTGTGAAAGGGCCCGGAAGGAGAATACCGAGTGGATCAAATAATGCCGATAATGGGAATGGTGATGATGATGATCTGTACTGTTTTTGTCAACAAGTATCGTATGGAGAAATGGTTGCGTGTGATAATCCTACATGTAAATATGAATGGTTTCATTATGACTGTGTTGGCTTGAAGGAGATACCAAATGGTGTTTGGTATTGTCCTGACTGTCGGAAAGATCCTAAGACTACTGACAAGAAGAAGAAGAATATGAAAGTGTAGAGTATTGTCACGTGATTAAATAGCTTTTACTTTTTTCTCGAATTTGAATCGGGCCTAAAATAATGATCTTTTTTCAAATATTTTTTTCCATAATTGTACAATAGTTAGGTGTTATTCGAAAGCTAACAAAGTTAATAAAATCGAACTATATGAGTAGTTTTAAACTAGATGATTTGTTACAAGATCCAAGTGTGATCTTCTCACAACAGACAACGGAACCATTAAATTGTGATGAATTATTAGGTAGTTTAAAAGATATTATTGATCCTGTTATTAAGGAGAGTGAAGTATGTGTTTTGGAAGAAATCTTCATTGAGGGGTTAGATGCTACACAAGTATGGGGTCAAGTAAAATTAGTTAGTGAACAAATTGAAAGAAGTTTATGGTCTGAAATTGAAGAATTTAAGGAAAAGGGAATGTATGAAAATGAGATTAGTGAGGGTGAAGAAGTGGAGGAGGATGATGAAGACGATAATAGCGAGGATGCATTTGGTGAGATGAATGAAGACGGAGAGAGTGAAGAGGATCAAGAAGTTGAGGAAGAGAATGGACAGGTAAATGAGGAGCAAGAGGAGGAAGAAGATGAAGAAGAAAAAGAGGGGGAGGGAGATGAGGAAGCAGAAGAGGAAGTTGAAGAGGATGAAGAAGTTTTTGGGGATAGTAGAGATGATTTTGGATTGAATGATGATGTTTTCAATCTTGATGAATATAAACGACAAGTTATTGCACTTGAAGATGCAGATTTTAATGATGATGATGGAGAAGAAGTTGATTTATTCGCTGATTTTAGTGAGGAAGAAGAGGAAGATGATGAGATGTACACATATGAGGATTTTTTTGATCCAGCAGATTCAAAGAAATTAAAAAATAATAGGAGTGAAAGTAAGAAAAGGAAAAACAAGAAGAATGAAGTAAAAAATAATGAAGAATTTGATGAAGATGAAATTGATGCTGCTTATAATGTAGTACAAGCTGATTTATATGGTAATGAAGAAGAAATTAAAGAAGAGAAAGAAGTTGATGATAGTAAATTATCAACATTTGAGAAACAACAACGAGAGATCGCTAAACAAATTGCTGAACTTGAAGCCGAATCTATTGCTGAGAAGAAATGGACAATGAAAGGTGAAGTTACTAGTAAACAAAGGAAATCAGATGCATTACTTGAAGAAGAACTTGAATTTGATCGTACCGCGAAACCTGTACCTGTTATAACACAAGAAACAACTGAAAGTATTGAAGAAATAATTAAACGTAGAATTATTAATCAAGAATTTGATGAAATTCAAAAGAGAATTATTTCTGAAATGAATAATTTTAAATCATCAAAGAAAATTGAAGTTAGTGAAGAAAAATCTAGTAAATCACTTGCTGATTTATATGAAGAAGAAATTAATAGTACAAATAAAGAAGAAATTAATAGTGAATTAAAGTTAGCACATGATGAAATTAGTGAATTATTTAAAGATGTAACTTATCAACTTGATTCATTATATTCTGCACATTTTGTACCAAAACCAAAGGAGAAATTAATGGATATTAGAGTTGAAACATCAACAATTGCAATGGAAGATGCACAACCACTAACAATGAGTAATGGATCTACAATGGCACCACAAGAAATTTATAAAATTCAAACTAAAGTTGATAAAAATGAAGTTAAACTTAAATCAGGTGTGGTTATATCAAAGGCTGAATTAGAACGTGATGATAGACAGAGATTACATAGAGCAAAGAAACGTAAACAACATTTATCAAGTAAAGATGAATCGTTGAAGAAGAAAAAAATTGAAACAAAGCAATTGTAAATGTTATAATAGTAGTTATCTTTCTTTTACGTCATTAATCTGTAATTTTATAATTGTTTTAAGATGCTGTTCTAATGTCCGAAAAGTAACATTTTTAGGCACTTTCTGTCACAAATTTGACACATATAATACTTTATGAGCTCTGATTATCATGTGTGCACCCCCACTTTCCACCCCGCATTTTTTTCATCATAATTTGATTAATATCATCAAATCAAATCCCTAGAACAGTGCCAATTCTCTCCGACTCTCTCCGATCTTCTCTCCGAATCCGCTATTACTTACGTCCAACATTCCGGGTTCTTCCGACACAGTTGGACTCTGACAGGGAAGTCATGTGACATTGTGTCAGCGGACCGGTGCACGCCGAAAACCGAAAACCGAAAACCTTAGAACGAAACCGGGAGCTGCATCCGATTAAATTCTAGCTGCCCCTCTGCCCCTCCGCCGGGGCGTCTGGCCGTCTGGCCGTCTGGGCCCGTCTGAGTTTGTCTGAGCCCCTCGGAGCCCCTCTGAGCCGTGTGGGCGATATCGCCCGCCCGGGGAGGACAACTTCCTGGAGCGAAGCCAGCTGCCAAGCCAGGTGGGTTGGTCGATTGTCCCCACCGGCCCACTCCACCCCGTTTACCTTTTCTCCCCTACTGAGCAGCTCGCACGGCCCTAAGGCGAGTTTGATTTGAGTACATACCCCACATTTTTATCGGAAACCGCCAGCTCACCCCCCGTTGTTCCTCCGTTAACACCCCCCGTTAGCCCTCCCCAAACCCCAAATTTCACCCCCACTGTGTAACCAACGTCCCCTACCCCAGAAAAACACCCCCATCCCATTCACCCCCATGCATACCCTGCCAGGCCTTACTAATCATTAATCAATCGCGATTACTATTCTTTCAAGCTCTTGTCCAATTCAACATTAATATTTCTTTACTCCAATTTGTAATTTAAATGGCTTTTCAACTTTTCAATACTTTGAACCCAACATATTTTCTTGACTGTAATTAATTATAAATACCTTCTAATTTTCCCCTTCTTCATATTCACTCCCATCTTTCCTCTTTAAAGATTTTATCTTTTAACTCTTTTTCTTATCCTTTTTCTTACACTAGAAATCAACTACAATGGTATTCGCATCTGTTACTTTCCCAATCCTGAATGAAACTTATCAACAACCAACAGGTCTTTTCATCAACAATGAATTTGTTGTTGCAAAATCTGGTAAGACTTTTAAAGTCAACAATCCTGCTGATGAATCCTTAATTTGTGAAGTTCAACAAGCTGAAGCTGAAGATGTTGAAATCGCTGTTAATGCAGCTTCTGAAGCTTTCAAATCTTGGAGATTCTTACCACCAAATGAAAAGGGTAGATTAATTTATAAACTTTCAGATTTAATGGATAAAAATAGAGAAACTATTGCTAGAGTCGAATCTTTAGATAATGGTAAAGCTTTACATTGTTCAAGATATGATGTCAATGTTGCAATTGAATATATGAGATACTGTGCAGGTTTTTGTGATAAAAATGATGGTAGAACTATTACAACTGATGCTGAACATTTTACTTATACTAGAAGAGAACCTTTAGGTGTTTGTGGTGCAATTACTCCTTGGAATTTCCCATTATTAATGTTTGCTTGGAAAATTGGTCCTTGTTTAGCAACTGGTAATACAATTGTTTTAAAACCAGCAAGTGCAACTCCTTTATCAAACTTATACGTTTGTAGCTTAATTAAAGAAGCAGGTTTCCCAGCTGGTGTTGTTAATGTTGTTCCTGGTTCTGGTAGAGGTTGTGGTAATGCAATTTTACAACATCCAAAAATTAAGAAAGTTGCCTTCACTGGTTCAACTGATGTTGGTAAGACAGTTATGAAAGAATGTGCAAACTCAATTAAAAAGGTTACTTTAGAATTAGGTGGTAAATCTCCAAATATGGTCTTCAAAGATTGTAATGTTGATCAAACAATTCAAAACTTAATCACTGGTATTTTCTTCAATGGTGGTGAAGTTTGTTGTGCAGGTTCCAGAATTTACGTTGATCAATCAGATGAACAATGGTACAATGATTTCTTAGCTAAATTCAAGACTGCAATTGAAAAATTGAAGGTTGGTAACCCATTCGAAGAAGGTGTTTTCCAAGGTGCTCAAACAACTCCTGATCAATTCCAAACTGTTCTTGATTACGTTGAAGAAGGTAAGAAATCTGGCTTACAATTCTTGACCGGTGGTAACAGAATTGGTAACAAAGGTTACTTCTTTGAACCAACTATTTTCTTAGGTGCTAAGCAAGATTCTACTTTAACTCAAGAAGAAATCTTTGGTCCTGTTGCTGTTGTTTTACCTTTCAAGTCTGTCAATGACTTAATTGAAATGGCAAACGATTCATTATATGGTTTAGCTGCAGGTATTCACACTGAAGATCTTAACAAGGCAATCTATGTTTCAGAAAGAGTCGACGCTGGTTCCGTCTGGGTCAATACTTACAATGATTTCCATCCTGCTGCTCCATTCGGTGGTTACAAAGAATCCGGTATTGGTAGAGAAATGGGTCTTGAAGCTTTTGACAACTACACTCAAGTTAAATTAGTTAGAGCAAGAGTTAACAAGCCATCTTATTAATTGATAAAACAACTTATTTAAATATTTTCGCTTTCTATTTGAATACCCTTTTATTTTTGACAGTTAAATAGAGTTATGTATAACGAAATCAAATCAAAAATCTGCTTATTTAGATAATGCATACAGTATACCGATAATGCAATGTTTTTATTATCTCTTTGCCCTCACCGAACTAAAAAAAAAACACAACGAAAACGTGCTCTTATAAAGGGATCCCTGCAAATGTAAACATCCAGTTTCTTCCATCAATTTACCCCAATATAGTTTGTTTTGTAGTAACCATAAGTCAATAATGAAATTGAATAATATGATACCTTTAGGTCTAACAACCTCACATGTTTTTGATCACTTACTTTCAACTGAAAGTAAAGATCAATCCAACCTTTTAAAGCATTTAGGTGGAATGGGTCCATATGTACAAGGTTCAGGTTATGGTCTACCAGTAGAATTCAGTTGGAATATAAAACCAGATAAAGTCTTTGTATTCGCTAGACACGGTGAAAGATACCCAACAAAAGCCGTTGCTAAGAGGTTGAAAGAGGTTTATGATAAGCTTAAGGGAGCAGAAGTAGAAGATTGTAAAGGTCCAATGAATTTTGTTGATGAGTGGGAATTTTTTATACCTGGACCAGATTGGCTTGGTATGGAAACACTTTATGGAGATTTCAATGGCTTTCAAACAATGTTTGACTTTGGTAAAGATACAAAGATTAAATATGGCTATCTATATCAAAATTGTGATGATATACTTCCAATTTTTACTGCTTCCAAACAAAGATGTATCGATTCAGCTGAAGAGTTTGGTAAAGGGTTTTTTAATGATGATGAAGATAAAATTGATTCAAATTCAAAGTTGATTATCTTAGATGAAACAAAAAGAATGGGAGCAGATACTTTAACTACTTCGATAAGTTGCCACAAATATTATCAAAGAGGTGAATATTTTAAACATCCTTTTATCGGTAAATTTATGGTTCAAGAGGCTAAAAGATTGAACTTTTTGAGTCCTGGCTTTAATATTACCGCAAGAGATGTGTATTCATTATCAGTGTATTGTGCTTTCGAATTGAATGCAATAGGTGAATCAAGAGTTTGTGAAGCTTTATCATTAAATACATTTGTTGAATTGGAATACTTTAGGGATGCTGAATTATGGTACGAAAGAGCAAATCATCCATTCTCGTTTGCTTTAGGATCAGTTTATGTAGATGCAATGGTTAAATTATTTGACGAAAAGGAAACAAAGCAAAACCTCTTTTTCAGTTTTACTCATGATACGGAATTGTTACACTTTATGAACGCTTTAGGAATATTCGAATACCAAAAGCAAGAATTGAGTACAAGATTTATCGATTTTGCCAGATTTTTCAAAACTTCCGAGTTGGTTCCAATGGGTGCTAGAATTGTCATTGAAAGATATACAATTAAAGGTGATCGCTACATTAGAGTTTTAATAAATAATGCTGTAATTCCAATTCCTGAATGTCAAAATGGTCCTGCTTATACTTGTAAGTTATCTAAATTCAAAGCTATTCTTGATGAAAAA
This sequence comes from Pichia inconspicua, assembly GCA_004931855.1. Classification (NCBI taxonomy): domain Eukaryota; kingdom Fungi; phylum Ascomycota; class Pichiomycetes; order Pichiales; family Pichiaceae; genus Pichia; species Pichia inconspicua. Next base: position 13,454 of record SELW01000481.1, read on the forward strand.
CTCAAAAATTGTAACTTTGTTGATAAATGCAGAATTACTGAAGAAAGACCAAAACAATTGACCTTTTATTGGGATTGGGAGGAACGCATTTAAATTTAGCAGATAATTACGCCTGTTTATTTAATATTATTTGCTTTGAACTACTTTGTTAGTATCATATACTTCACCACTCTATGAGTAGAGTACTCTTGTGCGGGAGAATTTGAATTCATTTTGGTACTGACGTTGTTGCGTCGATTTTAGTCTCGCTCTTGGATCGATGTGTGAGCCAGAATTTATAATGGCATTAGACGAGCTTTAGAAACTCTCGATCTAATTCTAATTTAAGGAGTGTATATTTTGAAGGAGCGGTGAACAAGCTAAGTATCTAAAGACCTCAAACGCCAATTACAATCACTCATTGTTATTCAACTCAACAAGTCGGAAATAGAAAAATACTTTACTCTATATATCACTGAACTTAAATCTGACGCATAACAATTGGAAATTACGTGCCTGACATTTCAATAATATATTTTTAGACCAATTCGAGTACACTTTTTCATACATTATAACTGAAGTGAAACACATAATACAAAATCTATTGAATGCCTTCCAATACCCATCAACATTCTGCAAAGGAATGCAAAAGTTGTCATTTACCAATAACTGATGGTCAAGCGTACAAACTCGGATCGGATCAGTGGCATGTGTCATGCTTCAAATGCTCTAAATGTGGTAAAGCACTTGGAGTAGACTCTAATTTTCTTGTGTTAGGTACCGGTGCACTAGTCTGCTCAGATTGCTCATATACATGTAAATCATGTGAGAAGAAAATATATGATTTGGCTATACTAACAGGCGATCTCGCATACTGCGCTGATTGTTTCAAGTGCAAATCGTGCAATAAACCTATTGATGATCTGAAATATGCTAGAACCTCTAAAGGTTTATTTTGTATGCCTTGTCATAATATGCTTATGGAGAAGAAGAAAAAATACGAAAAGCTAAAGAAATTAAAGGCCGCTAGAGAGAAATCATTGAAAAAACAACGTGAAGAACAAAAGAAGAGTGAAGAGGTGCATAATGACAAACCTTTGAATGAAGCAAAACAATTTGTAGACCTTAAAGTTGGTTTGTTAAACTCTGCAACACCCACAGCTTCAGGAACTTCTGTAACATCTTCTGAAACTGCCACCGCTAAATTAGAAGATGATAACCTTTTCGAAGTAGCTTCGAAGGAAAATGGTGAATCGGAAAAGGCTGAACGAGCGATAGATTATTTGCCAAAAGCTCTTCATTCCGAAAGCGAGACTAGACAACGTGTTTTGTCTAACGAGAGTAATCCATCGTCAACGTCAGATTTCAACTTGGATGATTACGCTGCTGATACAAGTGCTGAAGGAAGCAGTATATCAATAGAGAAAAGCGAGTTTGAGACTGATGTGATAAGAAAGGCAAGAGAGGTAACAACAGTTAATGATGATGAGGTAATATTAAACCACCATCCAGGATCACCAGAAACAGTAAAGATACAACAAACACCCAATTCACAAAACGAAGATGATAAATTTTCAACTCCTGTTGCTATTGACATAATACCCATCAAAGACGATAACAATGGTTTTACTTATCTGCATCCAGATAATGCTGAGTCTGACATGGTGATTCCTTTGAGATCCCCACGTAGGTCAAATCTCTCGCCAATCAGAAATACAGTTCAATACAGGACGCCCGAACTTGACACTCCACGAAAAAAGAACATTGCTCCTGATATGTTGTCTCCTGCGAGTGAGCACCGTAAAGCACATATTTTGTACAATGACGATAACGAAAAGGAGCCTGAAAGTTTTATTAATCTCGATGAAACCGAAGAAGAAAGTTTGATGAGTAAGGAAAGTATAGAGTTGAATGATTCACCGAAACTATTAAGTCCAATTAAGTACAACCTTAACTCGTTTGTTGTTCCTAAACAAGAAAGTTTTACTGGAAATGCAGGTTTAAATATCAAAGGCCTTAATGTTGCTTCTCCTGAAGACAATTCTATTCAAAGAATCAATTTGATCGAAACAGATGATCACCTGAATTCTATGGCTGATGTCCATAAGACGCCAGTTCAGCAGGATATTGATTTTGATGAGAATGCAACCCCAAGGGTGGAAAAGAAGAAACAGATAAGCGGTTTAGGACGATCCTTGACCAAAGTCCTTAGACGTGGTAGGAAACAATCGGGCGATGAAAATATAGAGGTACCGGGTACACCCGATACCATTTCCAGTCGTTCCTATAATATGCATTCATCAGTAACTCCTAAAGTGCATACAAGAACACAATCAGATCATTCGTTTAAATCCTTTACAACACCCCCTGTTCCGGCATTGAACAAACATAATCGTTCTATATCTGATACTTCTAGGCTTGACAGTGCTAATGTTGGCAGTGATACTGTATCTCAAGCTCAAAAGGAGTTACAAATGCTCAAAGCAGAGATCAACTCTTTAACTCTAACAAAAGCCACTATATTGAAAGATATTCAAGCTTTGAACTCGCAGAAAAAGTTACTCGAACTTGATATTTCGGACAAGCAAGATTGTTTAAAAGAATTAAACAATTCCATACATATTAAATTACAACAACGACAAACATCGTCTACGGATGATTTTTCAGTTTCAAACAAGTCAACAGTTTCAACGAAAAATTCGTACAGAGATGAATATGATAACAGAATGATGTCTTCCGCAGAGAATATTCTATATGAAGAACCGTCTTATATTCAACAGATACCAAGAGTACCAACTCCCCCATTACCAACATCCACATCTACTCAGTCGAACTTGAGTGCACAATTGAATTCAGCTCCACAATCCAAAGAGAAGCGCCCCAATTTTATGAAGAAACTGTTTGGAGGTAATTCAAATCCTACAAGTGCTAGTTCTAGTAATAAACCATCATTTTCAAGTAAATCGAATATTGGTCAACCGATGAATGTGAGAATAAATGGGGATTCGTCAATGTACAATGGTGAAAACTTATCAGGTGAACAGAGTGCAAGTATACCTAATACCGCCAATTCTGGAATGAAGACTTCAAGATCATCAAATTTTTTGCAATGGAGAAATGGAAATACACAAAGCAATAAAAGCAGTGCTGTTTCTGCATCACCTGAAAATCAGCTTTACAGCATGACGTTGCATGAAATATCAAGCCATGAAAAAGGAAATGGTGTACCTTTCATAATAAAAACATGTATTGCCGAAGTTGAGCGACGTGGATTACAAACAGAAGGTATATATAGGATTAGTGCATCATCGTCGACCATTGAGAAACTTGAAGCTTTATTTGAAACTCTTGATATTCATAACTCAAATGATGTCAATAAGATGAATAATATAATAATTTCAGGAGATGTACATGCTCTTGCTGGACTGCTTAAAAGATATTTGAAGAAAATTCCTGATTCCATCATTCCTCAGAACTCTTATGATCTTTTTGTGAATATTTCAAAACTAGGTGATGATGAGGCAAAAATTACACAGTTGAATCAACTTATAAATAGTTTACCAAGTTCGAATAGAGTTACGTTATTGACATTAATAAAACATCTGAATTTGGTTTCTGATAACGAGAAATGGAACAAGATGAATTGTGCATCTTTGGCGACAGTGTTTGCACCTACATTAGTGAGACACAATTCTTTGCACCCAACTCAAGAAATTCAAGACACAAAGGCTAAAACTGTTGTTACTGAGTTATTATTCAAAAACTATCGGCTAGTATTTAATTAATGTTAATGCTATTTATATTTATTACCATTGTAAATGTTTGAAGTTAGACTTGAGTATTGAACCAGTCCATATAATAGAATCAATTGACATTCTTGATTAGTGGACTTTTATACATTTCGTATCGCCTATTCCCTAACCTTAAAAGATGTTCAATAGTGGCAAAATCACGCCTTGATATTCCACGATATTTACCGAACTCCTCATGGATATATTCAAACCAATTGTCTCTGTATTTCTGTACAACGATTCAATGTTAGTAAATGATCATCATTCGCTTCTTAAATTAAACATACCTCAGGTTTCTCATAAACTGATCTAAGACATTGTCTGTATAAAGTCAATACTTCTTTTTGAAGTCCAGAGAATTTTCTGCTCATTTGGTACACTCTGTATCTAGTTAAACTAGAATTTATATATGACAAATCGGAGAATCATTATTCAATATTTGACATAATACATAGGCTAAGGGGAAAAAAACTAAAACCGCTTGACGCTTTTTTCATGTTATAGCCATCAGCTTTTGGACTACATGTATACATGCGTAGTATAAGTATTAAGGAATTAATGAGCTCTATAATATATTCTGAACAGGCAAGATTATTTTCTTAAGTTATTAATATAAAAGGATATTTATACCTAACAACGAGTCGCTTAGTAGAAAGTAGTTGGTCTCTTTGGAGCGTACAACTTCTTGGACTTGGTAACTCTGTGTGGTAATGGGAACTTTAAGTCCTTGGTTAAGAATTGCTTAATGTATTGTCTCTTAACATCAGCGGTCTTTTCTAATTCAACAACCTTTAAGATGTGAATAGATCTAAATCTAGCTCTGTGTCTTGCAGCTAAATCTTGGTACATAGTTTCAATAGCACCAACTCTAGAAACATCTCTGTATTCTTTGTACATGTTGTGAGTACCAGATCTAGAATCATATCTAATCCAAACACCAAAGTTCTTGACAGTGGTTGGCTTAGCTTCAGAGATGATGTTCAAAGCAACAATTTCACCAGAAGCCTTCTTGACCTTGTGTAACTTTTGTAAGAAGTACCAGTATCTGGACTTTGCAACAACATCGTTTGGAGCAAAGATTCTCATTCTGTATAACTTTGGTTCTGGAACAGATTCAGTTGGAAGTCTTCTACCAATGACTTGGTATTCTCTTAAACGATTAGCCACTATAATAATAATAGAAATGTTAGTATTTTGTTACAAGAGTGTAAATTCGAATTCTTTTAAAACAGTGGTATAGGAGTATCCTATCAAGCTTTGAATTTGTATATTTCATCAAAAGTCGGTGTGTTAAATTAGTCTAAACCTTGAATAAAAACCCTTGATTATAATACGGTTAGCCAAGTTAAAATTCAATAAAGATAATGATTCTGATATGGTTTCATTGATTAATAAACTGGAAATTCCATACTTGTCTTCTAGTCACTTCTTGGTTCGAAATACTTCAGCTAATCCGAATTTGCTGCAATTCACCATTTTGAATGAATCCGTAGAAAAACATGTTGTTTAAGACATACTTTTGAATAATCTGGTGTTGTCTACAATAAGAGGGTAAAACAGAAATCTCTAAATTCTGATATTCACCAATATTGAAAAGTTTTACCACTCCAAATCGCTTCACTGCCTATACACACTGAGAGGCCCCTCGCTGCTCGCCAACCGTGCAGTTTCCGTCCCGGGAAGCCAGACTCGTCGAGGACGCGCAGACGCAACTTCCCAGCTTCCACATTCAGACACAACGTGACTGCGGTGCGAGGGTTGGAAAATACGCACAGGTCACGTGGCAAAGTTACTGAGGGTTTAAAGAGTTTCACGTGATTTCTTTGCTCTTTCTCCTTCCTCGTTCCCCGTTTCTCCTTCCTCGTTCCGCACCAGCTTTTTGTTCTTCGTTCCGCCGCTATCATTGAGGCAAAAACTGAGCCTTCAAGCTTCTCATCATCGTATATCTTTCTCGTTCCGCTCGTAAAATCAACTGAATCGAATGATATTGGCCTTATACTATTTACCAAATTTCAATGGCATGTTTCTATCTGTAACCAGTGAACATCCGTCGGACTAGTCATTCTTTTATATAAATAACTTGTAAATCTTCATCATGTTTGTTCTCTTTACATTTATATTAACTCATAGTAATCTCCATTTACATCTTAACGGGTTCTTTACAGTTCAGCCTACTTTTATTACCTAATGACTGAAGTATTTAATCAAACTGTCCTAGAAGTGTTGGAAGATCCTTCCTTAATCAAAGTGGTTGAAAATGTATTCAAATCACAAACACAACTCAATTTTGCTGAAAAGCTATGGGCATCTTGGTACGCATACATGCAAAATGACATCTTAGCAACTGGCTTGTTATTCTTTTTAGCTCATGAAGTCTTCTATTTTGGAAGATGTTTACCTTGGTTTATTATAGATAAAATTCCCTACTTTAGGAAATGGAAGATTCAACAATCTTATATTCCAACAAATAAAGAACAATGGGAGTGTTTGAAAGCCGTTCTTAAATCACACTTTTTGGTTGAAGTTTTCCCAATCTGGACTTTCCATCCATTATGCAAATCTCTAGGTATCAGTGTTGCTGTTCCATTTCCACCTTTAACTACTATGCTCAAGGAATGGGCATTATTCTTTGTTTTGGAAGATATGTGGCATTACTGGGCTCATCGATTATTCCATTATGGCCCATTTTACAAATATGTTCATAAACAACATCACAAGTACGCAGCACCATTTGGTTTGGCAGCAGAATATGCACATCCTCTTGAGGTTATAAGTTTAGGAGCAGGTACAGTCGGATTCCCAATTTTATACGCATATCTCACCGGTCATTTACATTTATTTTCACTAACTATTTGGATTATTCTTAGACTAGTTCAAGCGGTTGATTCACATTCTGGTTATGACTTCCCATGGTCTTTACATAACTTTGTTCCATTTTGGGCTGGTGCTGAACATCATGATTTACATCACCACTACTTTATTGGAAATTACGCATCATCTTTCAGGTTTTGGGATTACTGGCTAGATACTGAGGCAGGTCCAGAAGCAAAGAAGGAGAGAGAATCAAGAAGAAGAGCAAAGGCAGAAAAGCTTGCAAAGAAGACACAATAGATCTTTTCTGCTCATCACAACAAATTGTATATTACCCCCATTTTATAAAAGAAAAGCACTAAATAGGTTAACAGTGAATTTGGTAAACTATATACTTATCTTATATTCAATAGTTCTATAAATGCTGAAGCCAAGGCTAAACACAAGTACTAAGAGTGATTCAGTCCACTGGGAAATCTAAACCAACGCATCTTGGAAATGAAGATTCACAGGATAATTTGTGGAGTTGAAAAGATCAAGAGCTAGCATGACAGCGTACGGCCTGGTACTGTGCATGCACGCATCGATCATGATTTTTGAAATCGGAATTTGGCATTATGCATATCGCTCTCACTCGGGGTTCTCTGATCAGACTTCTCATCAATCCTATTCACTCAATCTATTAGAATTACACAAAGCAGTCCCTCAAGATTCATAATAAAAGTTCAAAGCTATGTCACAACAGGCAAGGTTTTTTTTATTTTTATTGCTCTTCTTTTGGATAATGTCTTCCAATCCAAATGTCGAGCAAAGATACCCTTCTAATATTGACAAAAAATATATTCTTAATTCGTTTAGACAGGAAATCAATAATTCTAGAACGGCACTACTATCAGATTATAAAGCAGGCTATGGTAATGTCACAGGATTTCTATTATCATACGAGGCTGCTGTCCAAGGACGAAATGCCACTGACGGGCCAATTACGCACCATGGACCATTTCAAGAGGACCAAAGATATAGTATACTACCCAATTTTATCAGTCGTAAAGCCGCAAATATTTGGAACTCAGAAGGGCTTGTTGTAGAATTGCCCAACGATAGAGATGATAAAGATCAAATGAAGATTGGGAAACGATTGAACGAAGGCGTTTTCCCATTAAATATTTCTGGAACACTTTATGGTCATTTTAACAAAGCTGATTTGCCCAAAAATAAGTTGAAACCATTACATCTGCAATTACCTCACTATCTTGTAGACTTGTTTGAATACAGACTTGATCAAAGGCTTAAAAATTCAAATGATATGAATAATGGTAATGACGATGAATACAGTCCTGTACCTAACGAACCATTAGAACACCAATCAGAACGTGTTGGAAATATAACTTGCTCAAAAGGGATTGTACAACTTGGCTTACACAACGAACCTGCTAAATCAGTTCAGAATTCAACTGAGATACTAAACTCTACTACCCTGATGACTTTAGACTTGAAACTTAATGATATGAACGAATCTAATGAACATTTGATGATATTATCGGGCATCTATCATCAAGATACAGGAAACATTGTTGTTACCACTAGATCTGCAAAATTTCATGGAATATATGAGGTACCTCAACTTCACCTTGATCCCAACGAGCAGTATCAACAAGCAAAACAAGCCTTATTTGCTCAACTAAACAACACAAAATTGGATGATATAAAAATACAAACTGTTGAAAGTTTAGTCGATGCCTCAGATGAATGTGAATATATTGGTTATCTTCATATTGAGTCTACTAACCTTACAAGGGAGGAAATCCAACAGGTAGATTACGAACTTTCAAACTCAATTGGAAGACCACATAAAGATATACCGAAGTTGAGAATGAACTCTGGATTGTTATATTCACCTAATTGTGCAATACTTTTAGATTTAGGAAAAGCTGAAGGAATCAGAGATGAGGTATACAATGATAAGTTGAAAGTTGTCATATTGGGATCGTGCATATTAATCGTTTCTCAAATTTTCATTCTTATCAGACAGATGGCAAATACAAATACTCCATCTACTTTATCGAGGCTCTCCTTTTGGTCTGTTGCAATAATGAATATGGCTGATAGCTCAACTTCTGTTGTAGCTCTATTATGTTCGATGATTTTCACAGATTTATACATTCAATTTGCTGTATGTGCTTTCCTGGCATTCACATGTTCTGCCATCTACGAAATGAAATATGGTATTCAGATTTATTGCACACAAATAAATGAACGGCCTCTTGATTGGAGAACTATGATGCAAGGTACACCAATAGACGAAAGAGTTGAACAAAGAGAACAAGCCAATGTTACTAACGAAGATACACGTGTCCAACAAACAACAACTACAGTGACTCCAGTGGGTGATGAACAAGTTATCGGTGCAGAATTATATACCCGTCATTTTTTTACAATGTTGGTATTTTTATTCATCTTGCTAAATGTCCTTACATGGCCAAAGACTCAAAGACGAATTTTTGAATGTATTTGCTTTACTATTTTCAATTCTTATTGGATTCCTCAAATTTACAGAAACGTATTACGTGGATCCAGAAGCAGTTTTACGTGGGAGTTTATACTTGGAACATCAGTGTTGAGACTTTTGCCAATTCTTTACATTGAACTATTTAAGAATCCTTTTAACCATCATAGAGATGTCAAATTTGCTGTATTCCTTTTTCTATGGATATCTGCACAGGTAGGATTTCTATTCCTTCAAGAATTACTAGGTCCAAGATTTTTCCTAAAGGATGACTACTTACCACAAGCTTATGATTACCATCCAATAATAACTAAAGGTGACCTTGAATCTGGTTTCAGCATTGATGCTAATGAAATTGTGAGCGATGGTGCTTCTTCAACTGACGAGGATAATAGAAATCTTAGATATGTCACTGACTGTGCCATTTGTATGCAAAAACTGGAAATACCTGTTATGAACAATCATCCAGATCCAGCAACATCAGACAATACAGCTTCGACTTCATCCCTCGTATCTTCTGGTGGGATCGGTTTTAGCAAAGGTGCATCTAATCTTATTGCTCGCAGAAAGTATATGGTAACGCCATGCAAACATGTGTTTCATACTGACTGCCTAGAAAACTGGATGATGTACAAATTACAATGTCCGGTTTGTCGTAATAGTCTTCCTCCTTTCTAATTGAAATATTGTGTATATTAATCTTTACGTAATGAGTGCCATGGTATGTTGGAGCTGACGACAGACTCACCAATTTGAGTAGACAACAGTTGAAAATTTCGGCGAATCATACTCTTTCCGGAAAACTTGAGCAACGTATTTCAGGAGTCCTCAATCAATCTATCTATAATAAAGATGACTATTGAAGATAGAAAGTTCAAAGCATGCTTATTTGACATGGATGGTTTACTGCTAGATAGTGAAACTGTTTATACTATCTCATTTTCTGACATATTGATCAACATATTTAATAAACCTGAAGGACTGACATGGGACGTCAAAGTACAATTGCAAGGACTTCCAGGGGTTCAGGCATGCCAGAAGGTTATCGACTGTTATGCTTTGGAAGGTCAAACTAGCGCAGAAGAGCTTTATGCACTTACAAGTCGAAGACAAGAAGAACTATGGCCTAGTGTTGGCGTTCTCCCAGGTGTGGAGAAACTTATCCAATACTTATCATCTAAGAATATACCAATTTGTGTATGTACATCATCTCATAATGACAAGTTTCAGCTTAAAACCAAACACCATCAAAAGTTGTTCGAACTGTTTGACGGAAATGTGATTACTGGTGACAATCCCACTATTGCTAAAAAAGGTAAACCTCTACCATTCATTTGGTGGTTGGGTCTCGATATAGTTAATCAAAAATTAGGAACTGATATTAAGCCAGAAGAATGTTTGATTTTTGAAGATGCTATTCCAGGAGTTATCAGTGGTAAAAGAGCTGGAGGATATGTTATTTGGGTTCCAGATCAAAATGCTCTTGATATCACCCCTCAATCAGAGATTACTAAATTGATTGGTGAAAACAATGAGCATGGTGTAATATTGAAAACACTTGAAGAGTTCAATCCGACTCATTACGGACTTTAGAGGTACGACGGGGCTTTAAATAAAGCAATGAGTTCAGTATGTATATGTAGACGTTTGATTTTATATAATTTGAGTGTAACCTTACAAAACGGTTTTAATAAAGCAGATTTATGAATATAATAAAAAATTACTGAAATAATTCAGTTTAGTATGGTGCATTAGTGAATAAGAATGAAATGGATTCACCATTATGTAATCTTCTGATAGCTTCAGCCAAAACACCAGAGATATCAAGGCATTGCAATTTTGGACAGTTTGAAAGTTTCGCTTCAAATGGAACTGTGTTGGTACAAACAACTCTTTCTAACCTAGAATTATTGATATTATTGATAGCATTTCCTGATAGAATACCATGTGTGACAATTGCAATGACTGATTTGGCATCATTGTCTAATAAAACATCTGCAGCCTTAGCTAAAGTACCACAAGTATCTGCCATATCATCAACAATAATACAAACTTTATCAGTAACATCACCAACCAAAACCATTCTACTGACTTCATTAGCACGTGCTCTTTCCTTGTGAATTAAAGCAAAGTTAAGATCTAATTTATCAGCTAAACCTGCTGCTCTCTTTGCTCCACCTGCATCTGGCGAAATAATAATGGCATTTTTCACATCAACATTTTCCTTGATGTATCTAACAACACTTGGTTCCGCATAAAGGTTATCTACCGGAGAATCAAAAAATCCCTGAATTTGAGAAGCATGTAAATCCATTGTAATGACGTGATCACAACCTGCAGTGGTAAGCATATCAGCCATTAATTTAGCAGTAATTGGAGCTCTAGACTTGTCCTTTCTATCTTGTCTAGCATAAGGAAAGTTCGGTAGAACAGCAGTAATCCGTCTTGCAGAAGCAGCTTTACATGCATTAATCATAATTAGTAGTTCGAAAACTTTGTCATTCACTGGACCTGCACCAATTTGCATAATAATGTAAATGTCTTCATCACGAATAGATTCACCAATACTAAAGAGAACTTCCTTGTTTGAGTCTCTTTTAAATTCAACAGGTGTTAAAGGCAAACCTAGTCTTTTTGCAACTAATTCTGCAAGTCCACGATCAATATCTGGGGCTATGAGTTTGATAGAATTAGTAGACATTATTGGCGGCTGGTGTGCTTTGAGGCTTTGTTTTCAATGACAGAGAATTGTTTATGGAGTGAAATCACTACGACTACAAGCTTCTAATGTTCTGTATCTGAAAGATTGTGGTTGTCATTCCGGGGTAAATCCAAAAATTTTCACTACCTAAAAAATTCTCTTAGCGCTTGATGCAGGCGCCAGAATTTATTCGCCAAGACTGCGATTCGCGGGGTTCACCAGGAAAGTCACGTGCATAATGATGTTACAAGTCTGAGACAGCATTGTTCTCCACAGGAGTCGAGACGATTTAATTCAAAGAGGCCAGATCAATACTTTTGTTGTTAACATTTAAGATCATCAATTACTATAGGTTGTTAGTTTAAGAGATGGTGTACCTTAAGTATGAGGACTTTAAATGGAAAGGGGAGGGTCCCTTCGACAGAGAACGAGTTACTCTTCCAAAGCTGTTATCTCCGAGCTTGCCAGATGCATTATTGAAGAAGTATGGGATATCGCAAATTGATGTGAGTGTATTAGAAGGAAAAATCGATAGAAAAAGGAAATTAGAAAATATTAATGTGATAGCTTCCAATCATAAACGATCGTCAAGCAGTGCTAGCTCTGTAAGCAGCCCAAGGAGTTTAATATTTACAAATGGTTCAGGTAAAACTACCCCGGCCACTTCGGTTTCCTCAGATTCATCAACCACTCCTCCAAATTCGCCAAATCAGTCAGCCAATTCTGAAGCAAAAGCCAATAGTCAATCATATACCACTAAAATCACTAACTTTGCGAATGAATTGAAAGAAACGGCCATAAAACTATACCAGGATCGTAATTATAATATTTCGATATTAGATTTCACTCAAACATACCTTCTCTATATTCTAGCACTCAGGATGAAGGAAAGAGAGTGTGATTTTATAGAATTCAAATCAGATACTGCACGAGCGAAATATTTGTCAAGGAAAAGACGTGATTGGAGTGATGTTTTGAGTTTTGGAGAGAAAATCGTTGATAATTTCAGTAAAGTTATTGATAACCATGAATCAAGAGATCTACCGATTGAGTATATGAATCATATGATAGGGCTTGCATGCTATATCAATGGATTTGTTCAATTACATTTGAGTGAGTTATTCTTTGAGCATATTAATATAATAAAGGAAAGAAATAAAACAAAGGATAACTATGAACTGACTTTACAAATGATCAAGCTAATTGATAAATACCAAGAGATAAAAGGAAGATCGGAGAAGTCAATTCAGATGGGTGAGGATAGATTTGGATTGTTCATTATTGCTAGATGTTATTCGAATTTATGGAATAAAAGTTTAACAAAATATTCACAACTGAATCAGAATAAATTGATTTTACCAAATGATATATGTATCAATGGTCAAATAATTGAGTTTCCTAAAGGATCTAATTATTTTCTACCTATCAGCACGCATTTATGGAATCTTGACAATATTTTGAATTTTGGTGGACATTTCATAAAAGAGTGGTGTAATCAACAACATATTAAGCATAGCATCATATATCAAGTTTTTTAGGTTTATATATATAAATAATAAGGATGATAAAACTTACATTTCACTAGTAAGCTGAATCTGGTAATAGGAAGAAGGAAAGCGCAATAATGAAGTATGTTGCAACAAGTAATGCACCTTCCAACCAATTTGATGAACCATCAAGAATCAAAGAGTTTGTAATGAAAACTGAAACAAAAATAACTGCTGTTTCATACATACTAAAATAAAGGCTCATTTCAATATCCATTGCCCAACCGATAAGGACTAATAATGGTGTAACAAAAATTGCAATTTGTAAGGAAGAACCAATTGCTACACCGATAGCAAGATCCATTTTGTTCTTATAAGCTACATAAATGGCGGTAACATGTTCTGCAGCGTTACCAACAATTGGAATAACAATAAGACCAATAAAAGTTTTCGATAATCCTGACGATTCGACAATTTCATCAATCGTACCAACTAAATAATCAGCACAAACAGAGACAAAAATTGTTGATAAGAATAAAACAATAATTGAAGATGCTGCAGATAAATGGGTTTGTGACAATTCCAAATCGTAAATAGATTTTGGACGAGTAATGTAAGAGTTTGAATTAGTTGAATGAAGTGGAGGTAAGGAGGTATCTGAGGTTCTAGTTTCTTCAGTTCCATAAAAAGCTTCAGTTTCACCAGTAATAGTATTATCTACTTCTTCACCAATTGCCAATTCTGGGTCATCAGTAAACAAATAAGAATGTGTTTTCAATTGGAAAATCATATATAAAACGTAAACCAATAATAGTACAATGGAGGTACCCCTAGATAAATCTAATATCCAATCTGTACGTTTTTCGTTTTTCTTTGGTATTGAAAAATAGAAAGCAGCAGGTAATAACAATGCCATAACTGAAACAGCAAGTAAAGAACCCATAGTTTGAGCAGCTGTTTGATTGAAAAATTGTTCCTTGTGTTTAAAACCACCAACAATGAAACACGATCCTAAAACAAGAAGTAAATTAGATAATATGGAACCAAGCATCGAAGCTTGAACAACTGTAACTTGATTACTTTTCAATGCAATGATAGAAACAATAACTTCAACTGCATTACCAAAAGTAGCATTTAATAAACCAGCAATTGAATCATTTTTCAAAGAATCACCTAATTCTTCAGTAGCATAAGCAAGTAACGAAGCCAAAGGAATAATTGCCATAAAATTGGATAAGAATACAATAGTTGGAGAAAAATTGAATTTACCAGCAATAATTCCTAATGGAACAAAAACCAGTAGCCAATTAACTGGGGATGAACGTAGAGCCGTGGAAGCAGCTGCAGAAGTGCGAGTTAGTAGCCTTGTATGTTCAGTACCAGTCATTGTAGATATTACTATCCATTGGATACAGCATCTTAGCAAACGGGCAGCCAAGGATATTCAAAGAGGACGTCTCCAGTTGTCTCTGTCTAACCTGTGCCGAGTCATTAATATTTTGGGCGTTGTCAGCTAAGCCTCCATTTATCTCGACAGTCTATTATTTATATATGAGTTACAGCCGCCCAAACTCTTCTTCACGGTAATTTCACCATTTCCATCAAATTTCAGCTTTCTCCTCCCGGCCCAGTCGTGGAGGCTCGGCTCGGCTCAGCAACGCGTCGATGGTCGTGATATCAGATTAGTTTAATCCAGACACGAATTCTTGACCGACGCGTCAGTCAAGAATTGGACGCGTTCAGGCCTGAAACGCAATGGCGCTACGCGTTCCTCAGATTTTGGCCATCCCTGTGGAAGCGCATTAGTGCCCGTTTAGGAAGTATACTCTATTGGGATAATGGACGATACCTGAATTTGTATCCTTTATTGACGTGTCGCATTGTTTGTACCTGGAAAACTTGGAGCTATAGGTTGCTTTTTTCAGTTCTAACCATGATGATCTATTAACTTATACCGTTTTATTCAACTAGGTTGCTACTAACTTCTCCCCAACCCTTTCACCTTCCTTTTATTACCTGTCACTATCCTTAACGTTAACACATCTTTTTGATATCCTACTTTCTTTCCTTACATTCTTTACTGAATTATCATATTACCACATTCAAAAGTGTCCTTTTGATCAAACTATGTCGGATTTGGAAGCATTATACATTTTCCTGGACTCTTCAGTTACAACTGAAATGATTAATTATTTGGTTTCAACAACAGCTTCAATAATATCTGTTCAAACTAATGAGTCTAGCTATCCAACTCCTCCACATTCTCCAATAAATGATACTCCTGAAAAATCAACAAATTCAAATCAAACACCTTCTTTATTTCAATTTATAAATAGGTTGATCCATCATTCACATGTTCAAGTAACAACTTTAATGTCATGTTTAGTTTATCTTCACAGATTAAAACAAGTTATACCTCCTAATTCAGTTGGCATGGCAACTACTCATCATAGAATTTTCTTAGGTTCTATGCTTTTGGCCGCAAAATATACAAATGATTCTTCTCCAATGAATAAACATTGGGCAACTTATACTGATGGTTTACTTACGTTACGTGAAGTTAACGCGTTGGAATTAGAAATGATTCAATATATTGGATGGAGCAATTTAAGATTTTCAAACGAAGACCTTATTTATTCTTTAGCCTTTTTCCTTGATCCAATTAAACGTAAATTGAGAACAAAGAATGAATCTAATTACTCAAAATTATATTCTGGTCTAACTTATCAATCTCAACAATTACAAGAACAAGAAGAACAACTTATTACAATGTCAAATTCCGCTTCACTACCATCACTTATATCTGCATCTTCTTCAACTTCAACAGTTTCATCATATATGTCAAATTTACCACGTAAAGACTCAATTCAATCAATTGAATCAACTCAAATTACTCAAACTCCTAAATCTCAATATATTTTAGACTCGAATCAAATAACCAACATACCTTCTCCTGAAATAGTGAAAGTTCAAGAAACTGGAAATAAAACTCCAATTACTGATATAACATTATCTCTTCGACCTCTAAGGCTTAAACCAAAACCTATTGATGGAAAAAAAATTCTTTCAAGAAGAAATAGTTCAATCAATTTACTACCGCTTTCAGTACCCTCCTCAAATAAAATACCTCTGCGGGTAACAAATAATAGTATAACTGCTAAACCAGCTACTATAATAACTTGATATCCCAATTCCCGTCTTCAGTTCTCTAACTATCCATTTTTTTACTTATTTACTTAATTAACGCTTTCTAACCTCAAACTAATTTCACCTTGTTCAACATTTGAATTTCTAATTTTAATTAATTTGTCGATTAAACACAAAAATATACACATAAAAAAGTTGAATAATCTGATCTTTAACTATATAAATCGTCTTCATCTTCTTCAACATTTCCAAATGCTGCACCATCAGTTGCAGTAGCAGAGGTGGTAGAATTATTAGCACCTGAATTACTATCAAATTTAAATGAACTTAATTGTCCTCTGGATGCTTGCATTTGTTGAGCATATGCTTCATATCTTCTTAATTCAGCTGGAGATACACTCCTCTTTGCTGTCTTCATAGCTTCTTCAAAATGTGCTTTTGAAATAAATGGAACTGGATCTGGTTGCTCTTCCATTTCCACATCACCTTCAGTTTGGGCTTCCGCACCTTCTTCTTTCTTAACATGTAGATCTTCAAATTGCTTTTGAGCTTCAATAGATTCCTTAATAGCAAATTTGGCAGCTCTCTGAACAATATAAGATAAATCAGCACCTGTAAATCCATTTGTTAGTTTAGCAATAGCTCTCAAATCTAATCCTGGTTCTAATGGCGTCTTTCTCAATTGGGCCTTCAGAATAGATAATCTACCTTCTTCATCTGGTAATGGAACATATATCAACTGATCTAATCTTCCAGGTCTCAAGATCGCAGGATCAATTTGATCTGGTCTATTTGTTGCACCAATTATAAAAACATTCTTTTTTGCATTCATACCATCCATTTCGGTCAATAATTGATTGACAACTCTATCAGAAGCACCTCCAGCATCACCGCCAGCACTGCCACCTCTAGCCTTTGCAATAGAGTCCAATTCATCCAAAAAGACAACAGTTGGAGCAGCTGCCCTTGCTTTATCGAAGATGTCTCTAATGTTAGATTCAGATTCACCGTACCACATACTTAAAAGCTCAGGACCTTTGACTGAAATAAAGTTCGCAGAAACTTCAGTTGCAACAGCCTTTGCCAATAAGGTTTTACCAGTACCAGGTGGACCAAAGAAAAGAACACCTTTGGATGGTGATAAACCAAATTTGGTATATTGATCTGGGTGAAGGACTGGATATTCAACAGTTTCCTTTAATTCTTGTTTGATTTCATCAAGACCACCAATATCATCCCAAGTAACATTAACAGATTCAACAACTGTTTCACGTAATGCAGATGGGTTGGAGTTACCCAGTGCAAATACAAAGTTGTCCATGGTGACACCTAAAGAATCCAAAACTTCAGCATCAATTGTTTCTTCCTCCAAATCAATCAGTTCCATCTTTTCTCTAATTTGTTGCATTGCTGCTTCTGAACATAATGAAGCAATATCTGCTCCGACGTAACCGTGAGTCTCTGCTGCAATCTTTTCGAGATCAACATCATCTGCAAGTCTCATATTTTTGGTGTGGATTCTTAAAACTTCTAATCTACCAGTGGCATCAGGAATACCAATATCAACTTCTCTATCAAATCTACCAAATCTTCTCAATGCAGGATCAATAGAATTTGGTCTGTTGGTTGCTGCAATAACAACAACATTTGATCTCGCTTTCATACCATCCATCAATGTCAACAATTGGGAAACAACTCTTCTCTCAACTTCACCGTTAGTCTTATCTCTCTTTGGTGCAATTGAATCAATTTCGTCAAGGAAAATGATAGAAGGCGCATTTTTTTCTGCCTCTTCAAAAGCTTTTCTTAAATTTGATTCAGATTCACCAGCCATCTTTGACATAATTTCTGGACCGTTAATTAGGAAAAAGAAGGCTCCTGTTTCGTTAGCAACTGCTCTTGCCATAAGAGTCTTACCGGTACCTGGTGGACCATACATTAAAATACCCTTTGGTGGTTTAATACCAATTGCTTTGAATAATTGTGGATGTCTCAATGGTAACTCAACTAATTCTCTAATCTGAGCCATTTGTTTTCTACAACCACCAATATCATCATATCCAACCTCATTCAAATTATTCTCTTCATCTTCTCTGTTAATTGGTTCACCTTCGGAGTGAATAATAGTATCTTGTGAAACAATTGCGTAATCCTCAGGTTCAACTTCAACAACTTTGAATTCAACTTGTCTCATACCACCTCTGACCACAAAATGATCACCTTTTCTGACAGGTCTGTAAGCATCAACAAAGTATGGCTTCAAGAACACATCAAACAATGAACCCGTTAAACCTTCAATTGTATCCGCGATAGGCAAAACAGATATTCTTGTTGCAAACTTGATATCAGGACATGCATGTATACTAACAACATCACCTAATCTGACTCTCAAATTGTTTCTTGTGACTCTGTTAATTCTACAAATGCCATCTTCCATATCGTCATCAGCAAGGACAACCAAAACAGTATCTTTTCTCTTTTTACCTTTGACTAAAACTGCATCACCACGAAACAATTGAAGCTTCTCCATAGTGTTGGAAGACATAGAAATGATGGAGTTATCATCATTAGTAGCATCATCGACAATTAATGCATTGTCCTTCTTCTTTCTTCTCAAAATTGCAGTAGCAGTAGAGTCTTCTGGCTCAATGTCTCTTCCGGAAGCATCTAAAAGTGGTTTCTTTTCGGTAACCATTGTATTGTGTAATGATATGTAGAATAAAGAAACGAAACAGTGCAAAATTATGGAAGGCAAATCGAAGGAAATCAACCATTCAGCCAAGCTTCCTCACTCGAAGGCAAAATTCCAGATTCTAGGGCCCCAATCCTGAAATCTCGAGCTGCGTCCGCTGAGCCCAGCTCCGCGGGCCTGAATCGTAATATTTTAAGGTTAATTTTGCGAATGACAGTCAGTTAGGTCATTGCTTTGATGTACCAGTTTTCAATATCAGAACACTGTTACAATGTCTGCTGCAGCATTACATGATGCTAGTTGCATTTTTTGCAAAATAATTAAAGGTATGTCCTCTATTCTTTGTCAATTGTAAGTGATATATAAACCAATACTAACTTGTTCTGCATATCTTAGGCGAAATTCCAAGTTTCAAATTAATTGAAACTGCACACTCATATTCATTTTTAGATATTCAACCAACAGCAAAAGGTCATTTACTGGTGATTCCTAAGTATCATGGTGCTAAATTGCACAATTTACCGGATGAATATTTAGCTGACATTTTACCAGTTGCGAAGAAGTTAGCAATTGCTTTAGAACTTAACATTGATTCACCTGAAGGTGATGGTTATAACATTCTTCAGAACAATGGTAGAATTGCACATCAAGTTGTTGATCATGTTCACTTTCACTTGATCCCTAAAAGAGACGAGAAATCTGGTTTGATTGTTGGCTGGCCTGCAGCCGATGCTGATATGGGTGAACTATCTGATCTTGCTAAAAAGTTGGTTGCAAAGCTTGAACAATAGAGTTTTTAACTAGTTTTTATTGATATTTTCCATCTATATAATTTTACACGATCAATGTTGTTTTACAATCCTACCATTCCAGTAACTTGCCTGGCGCCAAACCCAAATATGTACTGCATTGTTTGTGCTCCAAATGGGAAATAACTTGCAGTATACCAAAGAATGGCGAGTACTTCAACTATACCCATAATCAAAGTTAAAATTGTGTTTTTGAGAACCACCGCACAATAGATAGTACCTACTTGACTTATAAGAAAAACAACAGTGAAAGGCAATCTTTCTTTACTTGTTAAATGTTTCATATATGAAACAGGCCCTTGCAAAACGCCGAATGATAAGAAGAAAAGCACAGATCCGAGTGTCCATAACATTACAAACTTGCGAGGCTTCAATGTGAGCACTGGGAACAAAAAGAAACCTAATACGAAACATGCCACAGATCCTAATAATAGAATAAAAAAACCTGAGTATCTTTCGAATCTAGACAACTGGAACCAAGAAGGTTCTTCTGATGATCCTAATAAATCGGATGTATTCAGTGGTAATACATTCTGTGCAGAATCAACAGTGTTTTGAAATGTATTTTGTAAATTCGAGCCGATATTGGAGAAAAACGAGGTGGCTTGATTGCTGAAGTCATTATTAGATCTATTGTTTCTCCAATTTGACAAAACAGTGGTATTGTCTTCTGTCATTTCAGTATTCAATTAGTATAACCTTTTGGAAGATCTCTTGAAAGATTAATAGTACTGATAATAACCTCACAGATCTCATTAGCTGGCTAAAGTTCGCTCTGATGTTATATTTTTTTGAAGTTGATGAAAGCATGCGTTAACCATACTATTGCTTTGAAAAAGCTTTGAAAAGTTACCTTGACATATCCTATAAATGTATTTCTATAAACAAGTTACTCATAAGCATTTCGAACAGGTTCTTTGGATAAAAGCTGGTCCAAGAAATCAGTATCACTTTCAAACTTCAGAGTAGGTTCATTCAAGAAGTTATTAAAGTCATCTTGTGTAGAAGTAAAAGCGTTTGGTGTTTGATTCATATCATTGTAAGCGTTCGTCATATTGGTTTTAAAACCGAATGACAGCATATCGTTGCTTTGATTATTAGTTTCTTCTAATCTTTTTACTCCGGAATCAGACAATTTGCTGAAATCCAGCGCTTCAGCACCATTGTTGGAAAAATCCATGAATTTGAGTTTTGAGTTCACGGACTTCGGTGCTGCTGTGTCAGAAAATGCTGCCAAGTCAAAATCGGTATTTTCGGAATTGGAATTCACATTACCACTAACCATATTCATAAGTGAGTTTGTACTCTCATCTGCATCATCATCATTATTATTAGTGTTTAGAGTTTGACTATCTATAGGTAGTGTATTTCTTGAGTCCGTGTTATTTTCTGATATGAAATTTTGCTCCACACCGGTATCATTCAAATCTAAATGTTCGATTTCGTTTTGCATTTCATTTATACGATTATCTTGAGCTTCTAAAATTTCATGAAGGTAAATGATGTATTCCACACTTTTCTGTAAAATCACATTTTTATTGACTTTTGCATCTTTACTCTGTTTCGGCTTCGAGGGATCATATAACATAGTAGGAGGTATCAAAAAGCCTAGTTCCTTTATTTTTTCCTTTATCAAATCTCTTCTTCTTCGTTCAACAGCATTGTGTAATTCTCTTCGTCTTGAGATTTTAGACTCTTTGCTTAACGCGCTCTTTGGATTCATATGCGTGCCTGAAGATGGTGATCCTATGCTTTTTAGAGAAGGAGAGTTTAATGGTGATCTTAAAAAGCTATCATCGTAAGAACCATATGAAGAGTCTGGTATACCATCAAATGTAGTCGTTGGTGATACAAGATTGTTTAAAGAGCTTCCTAATTGATCCCCAAAACTTCGTCCCAAAGTATTAGAAAGAGTTTTTCCCAACTGATTGCTGCCAATATTGGATGAAAATCCCAATGATTCCGGAGAGAAAGCTTCATTTCTAGATGCACTACTACTATTTATTGCGATAGAAACTGGAGCTGGACTTTGATAGCTAGATGTTGAAGGTATCCCACTTCCACTACCACTACCATTATGAGCACCACTCACTTGAATCAGTGGCGTTTTCTTTTCGTTATTAGCATTGATATTATTACTGTTAGCTGTCAAATATTCGCTGAGACTTCGATTGGTATAATTATTATCATAGTTGTTGTTGAGGTTAATATTCTCGATTGCTTGATTCATGTTAATGAAGTCGGTATTTTGTGAATTGAAACTCATATTTTCAGTCTGGTTACTCAAATGTGTTCCCTGTATATCTGAATTTAAATCATTCAAAATTTCAAGATTGAACTGTTTATCAATCTCTTCAGGGCTCATGTCAAAATTAATCACATTGTTCATAAGGAATGCATCTTCTGGTGCAGAATCTTTAGTGTCAACAAAACCAAAGTTGCCAATTTCAGAGTTATTCTGTTGATTTTTAGAATATTTGATTCCATCAAAATTAGTAGATTTTCCGTTAACTCCATGATTGTGATCGTGGCTATTGAATTGATCGTTATTATTTATCGTGAAGTTGTCATGAAACGAGTTTTGATTGTAAGAGCCGTACTGGGAGCCCATTTTGTTGATAAGTAAGGTTTCCTTTTGTTTCAGATGTGCAGTCAGTCTGTGAGTGCCTGGTGATGGCAAAGTTGGGTAGAAATTGGTGTATAGCTAAGCTGTCAGAATGTCGTTCTGGTGCACCCATCCCGGCATTAAAAATCTGTAATAAATTGGTACGGCGACAGGAAGCTTCGATGTGCTGCAAAATTTACAAGCTCGCTACAAAATAAATTTATTGTAAATATTTGTTGCTCAGGGTCAGCACGTGACTGGGGATCATTACTGCGCAGCTACTAAACAAAGACTCCATTGCAGCTTACTAGGGCTACTCGTAAGAATTGCAATGTGCTGAGAAAAAATATGTCGTTATTGTTTGATCTGTACTGAAGATCAACTATAAAAGTATTTACTTCAATCTTCAGGAGTACAGATTGGATAATACAATTGGTATTCCAATTTGAGTTATACTTTTCTGGCATCTATTGCCGAAACTAGATTATTTCTGATGCAATATTTCTATAGGTCTCTCTTGATCAATAGAAGCATCGCTACTGGAATGAAGTTCAAGAAGATTTGCTAACATCACTTTTTCTTATTGAGTTTCGGGCTGTACTTCGACGTGAATTTTGCATCCTATAAAACCTCACGCTATCTTCTTCGGACAAGAACAGTAATTCATATTCAGAAGGTATAAGAGTATTAGGGCGATGATTAATGTTACTATCCACGTTATTTGAATCTTCATACGGAAGGCTTTTTAAAAACCGCTTATTACGTTCCTTTGCAGTCATAGTCCCAACTTTGTCGTACTCACTGTGAATTGATTCCTTTGGAGAACAATTTTTAAAGTTTCCTTCATTGAACTTACTTTCCACGTACAGACCTTCTTTTGAAACTCGACTTCCAAGTTGATTATTTGAAGCTTTCTCTGAGCAAAGCTTTTTTTTTGTAGAACGCAGTGGTCTTTCTTTCTTGATCAAAGTAGTATAATTATCAACTGGAATTGGTGGTAGCTTTCTTTTTGGTGATTCAGAAAGGCTTTCTTGTGAAAATAAAGACTTCTC
Source organism: Pichia inconspicua (assembly GCA_004931855.1). NCBI lineage: Eukaryota > Fungi > Ascomycota > Pichiomycetes > Pichiales > Pichiaceae > Pichia > Pichia inconspicua. Next base: position 37,034 of record SELW01000481.1, read on the forward strand.
AACTTCTGAGGTTTTCTTAGTAAGCGATATCACTGGGGAGTCTACAAAAGATTGAAATGACCCACTTGGTTTAAATGAGCTATAAATTGCGCTTTTTTCATCAATAATTTCTCCACTGATATTCAAAGAGTCTTTACTACCAATTCTTTTGATCATAGAAGTGTCTTCTTTTGGTTTAATGTAGCCAGGTTCTAATTTAGTTGTTTTCATTGTTGTACAGTTTTGATTTATGTTATGTTTAACGCCCAGAGACTCTTGAGGTTTCTGTTGTATAGCTTTTTCTCGTAACCTTATAATTCTTTTGACACTCAATATATCATAGCTCAATATCAACCTTGAATACTTCCAATTGTTTATCTCCTCGGACTTGAGGTCATTGATACTGGTTTTATACTTATCAATTTTTGGACCATTTTTGGAGATGTATCTCCAAAAAGAAAGTAGCCAGTACTTGATACGCTTTTTGCAATTTTGTTGTTCACTTCTAGTTTTGATCGAAGAAGATATTTCTCCATTCATGTAGGTTTTTCTTTTGAATTGTTCAGCTAACATAAAAACTTTTAGTATGATGTACAGTTCTTCAGAATGGTTAAGGAAGTACTTCATATAGTCAAGAATTAAAAAGATGAAAACAGAAGAAGCTCAAGGTGGGAATTTTCTGCTACCTATTTTTTTTGTTTGTTTGGTTTCTACAGTATTTATACATGCTTTATAGTTGTCTTGAATATACTCTGCTACATCTCCATAATCTGGGTGCTTTTCCTTATGTTATGCCAGTGGTGCCTTGTGGTGTAAAATGGTCTCTACACTTGAACTGAGTACGTAAAATGCGTTGTGTTATACGATCACGTGACTCTATGGTGTGAGTGTTATTTGTTTTGGTATCGATGATGGATGATACATTGATAGAGTGCGTCTTCAACAACTGACATAATAACAATTTTCTGAGAATAATATAAAAACCTTCTGATGGTGAATAATATGGCAGATCATTCTCTTTCAGAAGTTGTGTTGCCCTTCTCTTCGGCAGATTACAATGAACTCCAAAATCCGCGTGAAGAAGCTTCATACAATCAGTACTATAAAGATCTCGATTGTGAGAAACTACTACACGTGTATGCATACAGCAATAGTGCAATATACGGAAAGATTTTGCAGAATACAATAGGGTTGGACGAGTTCAATGCCAAACAAGAACGTGTCGATTCGGTGAGAAAGAATAAATTGAGAGTTCCATCTTTCCGAAAGTTGACGAAAAAGACATCTGTTCAGGATGCTTATAAAAATCTTCCAAATCAGACTTTGGAAAAGCTCGGTTTTTACAACATCAATGAAGACAGAATAGATGCAGGAATCGAAAAAAGAACATATTTACGTCCAGAATTAGCTAGAGATAAATTGACAAGAGGAAAACTTACTTCAAACTCAGCAACTTTTCAAACTTGTTATGATATGGACGAAACAGATCTCAAGTTTTTGAAGTGGATAAACAGCACTATAGTCGAAAAGAAAAATCAGCTATCAAATGATCAATTTGAAATCATCATCTCCTTCTTCGAAGAAAAACTTTATCAAATACTAAGGGTACTACCACCGACCATAAAAAACAGGACTGTAATAGACTACCAGCAACACCAACTGGCTCTCTTATATGGATCTGATGATGGCACAGGATGTACAACTCAAGATGATCAGGCATGTGCTGTATGCAATATTAGCTATTGTGATTCAAGTAATTCAATTGTCTTTTGTGATGGATGTGATATAGCCGTTCATCAGGACTGTTATGGGGTGTCATTCATTCCTGAAGGTCCTTGGTTATGCAGGAGGTGCCTGATTGCTCGAAATGTGAAAGAGCCATGTTTGTTTTGCCCATCAACTACTGGTGCGTTCAAACAAACCGATTCAGGAGATTGGGTCCATGTGTTATGTGCTCTATGGACTCCTGAATTATACTTTGCTAATCCTATATATATGGAACCGATTGAAGGTGTCTCTAGTATTCCAAAGAGTCGATGGAGACTTTTATGTTATATATGCAAACAAAAAGTTGGTGCGTGTATACAATGTTCAAAAGGGTCGTGTTTTGCTGCCTACCATGTGACTTGTGCAAAAAGAGCAGGGTTATACATGAAATACAAAAAGGGTATAAAGAAAGCAGTAAATGATAAGTCTTCAATGGTGAGCTATTGTGACAAACACAATCCGATTGAATGGAATATTGATCATGACATTAAAAGTGGGATTGAGAAGACTCGCTTGTACTTCCATACTAAAAATCAGAAAGGAACAGTAACCGATTACTATGATAGCAATCATACTTTTGTTACGAAGGAAGAGGAGACAGAATTGAAAAAATCTGAATCTGCAAGATTCAAATGGAGATTGGACAGTTCTGTTTTTGTGATCCCGAATATAATCTTGAAGCAATTGATCCAATTCATGAATAGTCATAAGTTACCGCAGATACAATACGATGTTTTATGTCAAATATCGAAATACTATACATGTAAAAGACAATTTTTGGGAAAATCACTAACAAAACATCCTGATGTTTTGAATCATGCTAGTCTTGCTGAATCTACACTTGAAAGTCGCAAAGAAGCAGTTGAGTTTTTCACTAAAGATGTAGTTTGTTTGAAAGAATTAAGTAAAATGACATTGAAAAGATCTAGACTGGAAAGGGAGTTGACTTGTAGTAAATTGGAGTCTGCATTAATGGTTCATGATCCAAAATCTTTTATTTTCAAGAATTTGATACACTTTTTTATCCAGCATTTTGAAGAAAATCCCCATGACTTTAATGATTTTTCCATACCTAAATACGCTGTGAAACCATCAATCTATCAGATAATCAAAAAAGTGGAAATGACAGATTACGTGGATGTAGAATTATTGATTTCTGATATTGAGAAATTTGCTGAATGGTTACTGTCATTAGAGCTGAAGGCTACTTCTCCGTTGATGCCCTTACAAAAATTATTTCGAATTTGGCAACGATATAAGAAGGCGAAATATGCCTTAGCTTTGAAACAATTTCAATGTATCGATGAATTCAAAGAATTGAATTAAGAAGTTATTGCTGGCGATGGACTGGAATTCAAAATCCTTACGCAACAAGAGAAGAGTGTGAATGTTGCAAGAAAATTACGGAAAAAGAGTTCGACAAAACGCCTAGGGATTGATATTGCTCAATTTGAGGGTCAAGAATCAAACAGTTTTGGCAGAACTTTGAGAACTAGGAGAAAGGCATCACCAAATGTTGAAGAAACAAGTCAGAAACTCCGTGCACGTTTAAATAGAGTTAAAGAAAGAACAAGTATTAAAAATACGAGATTAATACAAGGACGTAGAAAACGGCATATATGACAAAGTTTTTTCAATGAATCACGTTTAGAGTAAACCTCATTTATAGACGATAAATAGAGATAACAAATACAAAACAATTAGTTATAATTAATTAGTAAAACCATCAGGTTGCTTATAACTTGTCGTAGAATTCTTCGTAACCTGGAACATTCTCCTTCATACCTCTCTTCTTTCTGGATTCAAGGATGATAGCACCTGGTTTAGTAGATGGATCAGTTGGATCACCACCCATAGTATCCCAGTGATCGAAGATCATTTGTGGGAAAGCTTGACCACCAGTTGCTTGTCTTAATTCAGAAGTGAAACCGAAAGATTCGTTAACTGGTAAGTATGCCTTAACAGTAAACAATGGAGTACCTGGTCTTTGTTCTTCAGAAATAACTTGACCTCTCTTTCTGTTCAAAACAGAGTAAATACCACCAATAGCAGATTCTGGACATTGAATTTCAATTAAGAAGATTGGTTCTTGAATTCTTGGTTCAGCTAATAACATAGAAGCAAAAGTGACTCTTCTCATGGTTGGCATAATTTGACCTGCACCTCTGTGGATAGCATCTGCGTGTAAAGTAACATCCAAGATGTTGAATCTGATACCTCTCAATTGTTCACCTAATAATGGACCTTCCTTAGTAGCCCATTGGAAACCAGAGTTAACGTGATCTTTGATTTCAGCCAAGTATTGAACAGCCTTTGTTTCGTCAACAACGACGTTAGCACCAGTACCATCTGGACCAAAACACCAGATCTTTCTTGCTTCGGAAACATCCCAGCCGTATTCATCAGCCATTAATCTAGCTCTGACCTTCAAGTCGGCTCTTGGGTCAATGATACCATTTTCAATAGCTAAAGAACATTCTTCTTCTAATGGAGTAGCCTTCAAGTAAATTCTGTTATGCTTGTTTGGAGACTTAGAAAGTGCTGGAATTCTAGATTCAGATTCAACAGTTTCTCTGTAAGAAACAACTGGTGGAGAGATCTTCAATGGAACACCTGCGTGATCGTTTTGTAAATCGGATAAACAAATTTCCAAATGTAATTCACCAGTTGCTGCAACAATATGTTCACCAGATGGAGACATGTAACATAAGACACATGGATCGGACTTGGATAATCTCTTCAAACCTTCAACTAATTTTGGTAAATCGTTACCGTTCTTGACTTCAACAGCAACTTGGACAACTGGAGAAACAGAGAACTTCATGACCTTTAAGTTGTGTGCGGTTTCAGAAGTGGTTAAGGTACCTGACTTTAATAAGAATTGATCGATACCAACTAAACCAATAATGTTACCTGCTGGACAATCATCAATTTGTTCAACAGTTCTTCCCATCATCAAAACGGTTCTTTGAATGGACTTGATGAACAAATCTTCCTTCTTACCAACAACATAGTTTGGACCTTGAATTCTGACCTTTTGACCAGATTTAATAGTACCTGCGAAAACTCTACCGAAAGCGTAGAATCTACCCTTATCAGAAGTTGGGACCATCTTGGAGACGTAGAACATTAATTCTGCCTTTGGATCACAGTTCTTGATAGCTAAACAGTGTTCATCATCAGATGGACCTTCGTATAATTGATCAGCTCTGTAAAATTGAGCAGTAACTGGAGATGGTAAATGAATAACAATCATTTCCAACATAGCATCTGCAGCTGGCAAAAACTTTCTCATAACGACCTTCATAAGAGCCTTACCTTCTAATTCTCTTTCATCAGACTTCAAGGAGATTTCCAACTTAGTCAATAAGGTATCAATTTCATCCTTCTTGAAGTTCATGATAGCATTGATTAATCTGAAGATTGGATCTAAAATGAACATGTTGAAAGCTCTTTCTAATTCAACACCGGAAGCATCCTTACTCTTGTTAGTCCACTTCTTGGTCTTTGGATTAAAGAAAGAATCACCCCATAATCTTTGCATCATCTTTTCTCTGTCAACACCGAATTTCTTGGAATATCTGGTAGCAAATTGTCTAACGGTGAAAGCCCAACCGTGTAAACCGGAACCGAAAGCAACGGTACCCTTATCTGGGTAAACTTGACAATCACCTAAAACCTTGTCAACATAAGTTGCAATAACAACGTTAACAGATTCGATAGTTCTAGAAAAAGTTTGGTATAAATCTTCTTTAGTGATTTGTAATTCTAACATAGCTCTGTCAACCTTGTTAATAACTAAAACAGGTCTAATTCTTTCACCTAAAGCTTGTCTCAAAACGGTTTCAGTTTGGACACAGACACCTTCAATGGTATCAACAACAACCATAGCACCATCGGTAACTCTTAAAGCAGCAGTGACTTCAGAAGAGAAATCAACGTGACCTGGGGAATCGATTAAGTTAATTAAGAACTTGTTACCATCAGTCTTTTGCTTGATTTCCTTGACATCATCATCTTCCATTTCAGAGAAAAGGGAGATAGCAGTGGACTTAATAGTAATACCTCTTTCTTGTTCATCCTTTCTGGTATCAGTGAATCTTGCTTCACCGGCCTTAGCAGCAGAAATAATACCTGCTCTTTGGACTAAAGAATCGGTCAAAGTAGATTTACCATGATCGACGTGGGCAATAACAGACATGTTACGGACGTTGGTAACACGGTCCATCAAGTCTCTGATTTGTTCAACAGTGAAGTTAACTTGAAAAAATAGGGGTGTTAGTAAACCAGTTCATTATTAAAAAAATAATCAATTAAAACTATCAATAAATTAGTGAAGGAGTTGAATCATTGAACTCTTTTAAAAATTTATTGCCAATTAGTTGTTCTTGATTTCAAAAGACAATCATGGTTGTGAATTCAGTTGAATTCGAGTTCCATGTAATTTTTTCTTCAATACATACCCATTTTGTGAGTTCTATGGAGATTTGGTTGGTAAAAAAAAAGGCTCCCAAGAGTACAGCAAAGGTAGAAGAAAGGAAAGCTGAAAAGAACAAAGGTTACAATAGTGTAGAGGAGTCCAACAGAGTTTGTCGAGGGAGCTGACAATTTCCAAAATTGCTCTGCGACACTGAAAAAAAATTTTACTCCTAACAATTTTTACTAGCTAGATTCGAATTTTTGCGATAAATTAAGGTATTTTCGTAAAGAGGTCGTGGGGAGGGAAATCTTTACTGTGCACCGGGTAACTCATCTTATGATCAAGGTCGATCGACGCATTTTGCTAGGACTTTAACGTTAGATTAGACAGCCACGGCGACAGTACGGGTCATTATACATCTGTACGTCTGTATATACTGGAGAGCTTTGATTATATCATTAGCCATATGAAGAGACCTTGGACAAGAATGCAATAAGTGAACAAGAACTGTAATCTTAACTTGCCCCCGACTCCTGGACCAGTAACCCCTCCTGGTAGAACAACATATCTTAGACTGCGCATCAAGAAGAATCCGTATGAGAATACTAGTCCAGTCAAAAACATATATTTAAGAATCGTTGATGATGGTGAAATAATACTGAACAGAAGCATGAAAAGTACCGGTACGAATTTGTACCCCGTGTAACTTACTAAATCCCACATTTTGCTATTACGAGATTCAATACCTAGCACATAGAAAGAAACTTTCAACATTATAACATCCATAATGTAAAATGCCAAAGTTCTTGTGGTTGCATATCCAAGTAATTCTGGATGAAAGTCACCTTTCATACCTTCGTCTAATGCCCATGCAATAATATATGATAAAAATGCCATTGTAGGAATGTATAAATCTGGAGCATTCACATCTTCAAGAGGTGTCAAATAAACATCTGTACTTCCATTGCTAGGTGTATCATTTTTCAGTTGACGTACCCAACTCTTGTTTCTGAATGGAAATAAAATTAGCAAAAGTTTCTTCAAGACGTAGGAATTCGAAACCTTGAAATAATATTTTATGTCTTGGTTTGAAACAATTTGGCCTATGTTCTGTTGCATATACTGTTGTGATGCATTGAATGCAGTTTGTGAAAATTGTAACCCCATTTGAGCAGTTGGGTCATTAAAAAAATTATTCAATGGAACACTGGGTACATTCAGTGGTTGTTGTGATTGTAGATTATGTAAATTAAACTGGTTTGATTGATGTTGTTGATACTGTTGTTGTTGTTGTTGATGTTGCTGTTGCTGGTGTTGATTGATGTTGTTTGAGAGTGGGTCAACTCCAACATTGGAATCTTGATTGTATATGTTACCCTGTTGGTTATTTACTTGTGATTGATATGGATTGTACATGATTAGGATACTCCAAGACAATAATTCAATGATGTTGAGTATTTATGATCAACAAGCTCAACAGGTTTTATGCATGATTGCAAGCTAGAGCTTCATCGCGAAATAGCGTGCGGTGCAAATTATTGAGGTCGCTAGCGCTAGAAAATAATTTTGATGGACTTACGCGTTCCTTTGATTCAACATTACATCGAAAGTCAAAATTGATTAACGTGTTTTGAGTTAAAAAACTTTCGATTTATTGGAGGTAATAAAAAATGACAAGCCATGGGGGATTTAGAAATTCAAATTCAACACGTTATGTCAAAAATAATCAGTCATTCGGTCCGAAAGTGAACTCATCTGACAAAAACTATAATGATTTTTCAGGAAAGAAGAGTTTTGGAAACAAGACCGAACAGGATAATGAGAAGATGATTCAAGTAAGAGAAATTGATCGAATTGATGCTGTTTTTGGTTTTGAAAAGTTTGAATCGGGACCTCCGAGAAAAGGATGGCTATCAAATATGCATCCTACTTTGATTCAAGATGATGATTTGCATGTACAGCTGTCCGGTGTAGATTACTATTTCCTCGATGAAGAAGGTGGTTCTTTCAAAGTCTCATACCAGTATGATCCATACTTTTTGCTAATCTGCCCACCAGGGAAGGAGACTGAACTTGAAGAATGGCTTAGAAGAACTTTAGAAAATATAGTAAAGGCAACTTCAACGATTGAAAAGGATGATTTAGATCTTACGAATCATTTAACTGGTAAAAAGAGAAGCTTGGTTAAGCTAACATTTAACAACATAAGTGATTTGCTTAACGCTAGACGTATATTACAACCATACGTCAGTAAAAATAAGGAAAAGAAAGATTCTAATGATATTTACAAATCAATGAACCTAAATTACTCAAGCATTACAAAAGATTCGGTGGAAAATGACGATATGTTGATGGATGTTGATGTAGAAGAAGACACGGAGTTTAAATACACAGATGCATCGGAACTGATACTGGATATTGGAGAATATGATGTTCCTTTTCATGTCAGAGTTTCAATTGATGAAGGTATACGTATAGGTAAATGGTACACAGTAGAGGTATCACCTTCAGGGACTATTATAACTGAAGATAAAGAGAAAATCGCATTTGCTGATCCAGTCGTTCTTGCTTTCGATATTGAAACAACCAAAGCTCCATTGAAATTCCCTGATTCAGCTATAGATCAAATAATGATGATTTCCTATATGATTGATGGGGAGGGTTTTCTAATCACGAACAGGTCAATCATTTCAGAAGACATTGAAGATTTTGAGTACACTCCTAAACCAGAATACCCAGGTGAGTTTATGATCTTCAACGAACCAAACGAAAAGGCACTCATTGAACGTTTCTTTGAACACATTCGTGATGCTAGACCAACAGTGATTGCTACCTTTAATGGTGATTTTTTTGATTGGCCATTTGTTGAGGCAAGAGCAATCTATCATAATATAGACATGTTTAAAGAAATTGGATTTGCGAAGGATGCTGAAGGTGAATACAAATCTAGTTATTGTACCCATATGGATTGCTTTAGATGGGTTAAAAGAGATTCATATTTACCTCAAGGGTCGCAAGGTTTGAAAGCGGTCACTACTGCAAAACTTGGTTACAATCCTACTGAATTAGACCCCGAATTAATGACTCCATATGCGTATGAACATCCTCAATTACTCTCTGAATATTCTGTTTCTGATGCTGTTGCAACTTATTATCTGTACTATAAATATGTGCATCCGTTCATCTTTTCCTTATGTACCATCATTCCTTTAAACCCTGATGAAGTGTTACGAAAAGGTACAGGTACTTTGTGTGAAATGTTATTGATGGTCCAAGCATATGAAAATAATATTTTGCTCCCAAACAAGCACACAGATCCTCTTGAAAGATTTTATGATGGACATCTGTTAGAATCTGAAACATATGTTGGTGGACATGTTGAGTCTCTAGAAGCTGGTGTGTTCAGAGCAGATATCAAAGATCATTTCACAATTGATCCTACCGCTGTTGATGAGGTTGTTGCAGATTTGAAAAATTCTCTAACTTTTGCAATAGTTGTTGAAGGTGGTAAAAAACTGGAAGATATAACTAATTTTGAGGAAGTGCATAATGATATCAAAGAAAAACTTTTGAAATTAAAAGAAAATACTAAAAGACATGAAACTCCTTTGATATATCATGTTGATGTTGCTTCTATGTACCCTAATATTATGACAACCAACCGTTTACAACCTGACTCAATGAAAAGTGAAGAAGATTGTGCTGCGTGTGATTTCAACAGGCCAGATAAGCAATGTGATAGAAGGTTAACATGGGCTTGGAGAGGAGAGTTTTATCCAGCTGAAATGAATGAATATAACATGATAAAAAATGCTGCATATAGTGAAGTATTCCCTCCTAAATATTCTAACGGGCCGAAACGAAAGTTTGATGAATTATCATACGCAGAACAGGTTGCTCATGTGAAAAGCAAAGTTGCTGAATATTCAAGGAAAGTTTATCATAGAGTGAAGAAGACCGAAACTGTTGAAAGAGAAGCTATTGTATGTCAAAGAGAAAACCCGTTCTACGTAAATACTGTCCGAAATTTCCGTGATAGAAGATACGATTTCAAGGGATTAACAAAAGTGTGGAAAAACAAAATAAAGGATATTGATCCATCAGATAAACATGCTATTGATGAAGCAAAGAAAATGGTAGTCCTTTATGACTCCCTTCAATTGGCTCACAAGGTCATTTTGAATTCTTTCTATGGTTACGTTATGAGAAAAGGTTCAAGATGGTACTCGATGGAAATGGCAGGTATCACTTGTTTGACGGGGGCGACCATTATTCAAATGGCTAGACAGCTTGTTCAAAGATTTGGAAGACCTCTTGAAATTGATACGGATGGTATTTGGTGTATACTTCCTTCAAGTTTTCCGGAAGAATACAATTTCAAATTGAAAAATGGAAAGACATATTCAGGTTCATATCCATGTTCTATGTTGAATTATTTGGTTCATGAAAAATTCACTAATCATCAGTACCAGACATTAATTGATGCTGAGAAATATCAGTATGAGATAAAATCTGACAATTCTATTTTTTTTGAAGTTGATGGTCCCTACAAGGCTATGGTTTTACCAACATCAAAGGAGGAAGGTAAGGGTTTGAAAAAAAGATATGCCGTTTTCAATTTTGATGGTTCTTTAGCAGAGTTGAAAGGATTTGAATTGAAAAGAAGGGGTGAGTTGCAATTAATCAAAAACTTCCAATCTGATATATTTAAATTATTTTTGGAGGGTGACTCTCTTGAAAGTTGCTATAAAACCGTTGCAAATGTGGCTAATCGTTGGTTGGATGTTCTGGATACTAAAGGTAAGATGTTGGAAGATGAGGATTTGATTGAATTGATTTGTGAAAACAGAAGTATGTCAAAAAAGCTTTCAGAGTATGGTAATCAGAAATCCACATCTATTACAACAGCAAAACGTTTGGGTGAATTTTTGGGTGAAGAAATGGTCAAAGATGCAGGTTTGGCCTGTAAATATGTCATTGCACAAAAACCTATAGGTAGTCCTGTTACAGAAAGGGCTATTCCAACTACTATCTTTTCTTCTGAATTAGAGGTGAAAAGTAAGTTTCTTCGTAGATGGCTACGTGATCCGTCTCTCACAGACTTTGACCCACGAACTATCATTGACTGGGGTTATTACAGAGAACGTCTAGCCTCTGTTGTTCAGAAAATTATTACCATACCAGCAGCATTGCAGGGGGTACGTAATCCATGTCCAAGAGTTGCTCATCCTGATTGGTTACAGAAAAAGATTGATATTGGTGATGATAAAATGAAACAGTCATCGTTAAACAAATATTTCAAATCTGCTCCAAAGGGTTCGAAACCAATTTTACCTGAAGCAGATATTGAAGACTTTGGATCTTCAACTACAAATGAAGGTAAAAAACAGGCTAGAGTAACGTCGAAAAAGAGGAAAAACAAAGATGATACCGTTTTAGAGGAAGAGGAGCAAGCGATATTGAATGGTGTGATGCCTGATCCTCTTTTGAACTATCCTGCATATTTGGTATATCAGAAAATCAAGTGGAAAGTTAAAGCAAAGGAAAGAGAAAGAAGAGAAAAGATCTTTGGTAGAGCTAACCTAACGTCAAGTTCATCTTTTGCTATGAATAATTTGATTCGTAACCAAGCAGAAACTTATTTGAAATCTATTTGGCAAGTGGTAGAATACAAATATGATCCACTGTATCCTGGCAAGTTGAAAGCATTTGTGCTGATAAGTAACAAGTTACAAACCGTGCACATTCATGTTTCAAAAAAAATATATTTGAAGTTCAAAAATAACAGAGAATTTCCAAGAGATGCAATTGATTATTGTGAAGTTACAAAATCCAACGGTGTTCTTCCGACTACACGTGGAAATGACAAACAGTTATACAAGATTGAAATGCCATACAATGTATATGAGGAAGAAACCCTTAAACCTGATAGTATTTTGAATAGTACGGACGTCGAAGGAATATATGAATCCCACATTGATGTCTCTGAAAGAGCTATCATGGAACTAGGGACATGTGTCAAGTTTGACGATACCAAAGCAAACAATTTAGTTAAAGCATTCGAAAAAGGTTTTGATAAAGCAGATCTTAGAATGGTGCCCCCAGATGTTTATTTGAACAGATTTTCAATCGGTGTACTTTATGTTCTTCATATTGTTTCTAACTCTTACGAAATATTCACAATCTTCAACACACTTGAAAACACATCTTTTGTTTATATTCTCAAACCATCCAGTAGTGCCCAACAATTACCAAACAACTTTGAAAATGTTTACAAAGATATCTTTGAAGAAAAAAAAGAAGTTTTTGATAAATTATATGGTATAATAGACTACAAAAAAGACATTGATTTTGATATTGTATACTTTACTGATGTTTCCAAATTGTACAAAAAACTGAATGCTAAACTCACAAATATAACTGCCAATGCTGCTTCCAAAATGATTTTAGTCCTTCAATCTCATATCGCCAGTAAATTGAAACAAATGTTCAAAATTTCATCAGAAAATCCAACAATCACAATGGCTGTTTCGGAAATTCAAATTCAAGCTCTTACCTGGCATACAGTGGTTATTAAACGAATTATGAATCACTATTTATCCCTATCTACTTGGTTAAAAAGGTTGATGCAACTATCAAAATACACAAATGTTCCTTTATGTAACTTGAATGTTGATAACATAGGCTATCTCATTGATATCAATTACTCCAGAAGGTTGATGGAAAACAACATTATTCTTTGGTGGTCTCCGAATGCAAATCCTGATTATGGTGGCTTTGAAAAAGATGATTTTCTATCATCGATTGATGAATCCCTCAAATTTCCTGTTTTCAATAGACCGGAGATTTACGAAACTGTTTGTTTGGAAATTGAAGTGAAAAATTTGACAGTAAACACCATTCTTTCATCATCACTGATTAATGAAGCTGAAGGTGTTTTTATATCCGAGAATGGTGACAATCATAACTCTACATTTGCAGATAACAGTTTTTCAGGACCTGCCTTATCCGTTCTTAGAGGATTAATTCAATCCTGGTGGGATGATGCAATCAAAGATGTAAGTGAAGCAGATGCAATGATTAGCTCATTTTTGAAATGGTGTTCTAGTTCATCTTCTTACTTGTATGATGCGTCTCTGCATTACCATATTCACAATCTCACAAAGAAATCGATGGTCCAATTACTAAATGAATTCAAGAGAATGGGTTCGTCTGTTGTTTTTGCTGATAGAAATAAACTGATTGTTAAAACCAACAAAACCGTTGTTGAGAACTCTTACGCATATGGGAATTATATTGTTTCCAGTATAAGATCTAAGCCATTATTTAACCTACTTGAATTAAGTATTGTTAGATACTGGGATCTACTTGTTTGGATGGATAAATATAATTTTGCTGGCAGTTTTACATCGGATATTAGAGATTCTACAACTATTGAAAATCAATTTGAAGAGATTGAGAATAATGATCCAGCTAAGGAAAAAAATAAACTAGAATTTATTTCTAAGTGGCAAATCAAAAACTATTTGCCGATCATTCTTCATGAGGAGTTTGAAGATTGGATCCTTGTGATTCTTGATTCATTGATTAAAGACAGGGAGAGGAGATACAAAGAAGTTGAATCCGAAACTGGATCACAGAAAAGGCAGACGCAAATCAATCAAATTCTGGCTCAACAGAAACAATTTGAGGAAGAAGTAGATTTTGAAAAGATTGAAAGAGAAGGATTGTGCTCTCATTTCCGTAAACCTTTGCTAAAAAGAATCAATACACTGATTAAGAAACAAACTGATATGATCAGAAACACAGAGATGGCAAAAGAATATGAATTTCCTGTTCTCCCTGGTTCACATTTACACTTGACTAATCCTACATTAGAGCTTGTGAAGTATTTGTGTCAAATTTTATCACTGTCGAAGAAGAGAAATATGGAAATCAGAATATTACGCCGAGATTTATTGAAGCTTTTCGGTATCTTAGAATTTAGCAATGAAGGTATATTCCGAAATCCATCTACTTCTCTTTGTGTACCAGAATTTATTTGTGATGTTTGTTTCCAAATCAGGGATTTGGACCTATGTAAAATGGAGGATTCTGTTTTATGGAATTGTACAAATTGTGGTAGAGAATACAGCAAGTTAGTTATTGAGGAGAGATTAATATTTGAGTTCAACAAATTACTAGTCCAATATTTCACACAAGACTACAAATGTAACAAATGTGGTGAGATGAAAAGTGATGAACTATCAAATTATTGTGCCTGTTCCGGTAAATGGGTGAATACAATAGATGTCAAGGATTTACATAAGCAATTCAAAGTTTTTGCTAATGTTGCTGATGCTTATCAATTTGGGCTTTTGAGAAAAGTTGCTGAAGAGGTTTTGTAAACCATAAGCTAGAATTTATAAAAATGCATAATTATACAGAAACGTAAGCGGACTAATATCTTTCCTTTAATCTTGAAGCAATGGTTCTTAGGTTACCATATACTTTACCCGGTGGTGAACCAAGAATTAAACTCATCACAGCTTCTCTAGCCATTCTTATATGTGTAAATCCACCAAGGATATGAATCTTTGAATCAGCAAGTACAATTCTAGTTCTGGTTGCATTTTCAATAGCAAATCTAGTCCTACCATCTTTACCGGCAATTCTACCAATAGCACGAGATAAATGATCACCTTGTAAAGTTTTGACATCTTTAATTTCAAAGGACTCGATATATAAATCATCAAGTCTTAATAAAGCAATCGCATCATCAATATCGAAACCTAATGAAAAGGCTTTGACAAAATCAGCACCTTTCTGTAATGCACCAGGGTCAGTTGTTTTCTTACAAGATCTCATTTCAACTGCTCTACTTTTTAAATTCATTCTAACTTGAAGTTTCAAATGTTCAACTAAAGGGGGGTATATTTTAGGCCATGCAGCTTTGAGTGGTGACATTCTATGAGGTGGAATTGGAATTTTACGTGATTCAAGTTTTACTTTCTTTTCAGATTCAGCTTGAGATTGAAACTTTGGTTTCCCCGTTTCATCAATCACTAAACCTGGAGCTGGTTTCCTTCTGGCAACTTTTTGTTCACTATTTGCTGTTTCATCTACTGGTATTTCATCTATATTGGTATCAATTAGCATTTCTGCATCATCAGCAGGAACCTCTTTCAGGTTTACAGGCTCTGTGAGAGTAACTTTAGCAGCAGTTGGGGCAACCATTGTATAATTGGAGTCTGTCTAATGTCAACTTATGTTGATAATCTTTTCACAAAGTAAGCCTGTGATAAAAAAAAATTTGAAATAACTCCATTATTTTTTTTTTCACGAAATCATTAATAAAATTTATATAGGCCACCGGTCCGCGAGAATGAGGTTCTCCTGGCTAGCTAATATCAAGATGCATAGCTCTATTCTAACGCGCAAACCCGTACACAAATTTACACAGATCTGTTTAAGAAAAGTAATAGTCTTTAGCTTAACAGTTGGTTCAGTTATAACTGCTGGTAAAAGCTTGAGAGATTATTGGTGCTTCAAATTAAAGCCTATTTTTATAACAGATGCTTTTTGGGAGGATACCACAAATTGTTAGACCAATCTCGATATTTAAAAGTCGAGTGCATATAATCAGCTTGAGGCATCAAACAAACGGGACGTTTACGTCGGATGATTTATTCCAAGATAGGCTTGAAAGTTTGAAAACTTATATTAAGAAAGAAATTGAAACCAAGGAGAAGTTAGATAAAGAGGCAGTTATAGATTTATACGAAAGCATCGAAACTTTTCAACGTTCAATTTATGATTTCAATAAGCTATCACCACAAAAGAACAAATATATAATCGAATCTAATGAAGTTTTGAAAGATGTTCTTATGAACGAAAAGACAAATTTTGATGAATCTTTACTCAAGGAGATATTTTTGACTCAACCAGTTTTCCCAACGCTTGAAACGATAATATATTCTTACTACAAAAGAGATTCACAATTTTATATACCTTCTGAATTAGCATTTATTCCTTTTAGAAAACTAATATGGGATGGACAATTCCAACAAGCATTAGACTATGTTAATCTAACGAATGGAAATGAAAGATATTTTGCATACCGAAAGAAAGGACTTGTTTCGATTTTGAAATATTTTGGTGGTTCCATAGTTGGTTTGATTGCAGGTATTCATGGATTTGTTGGTGTTTTCTATCCAGAGATTATAGCTGCTGGTGCAGGTGGTACATCTTTTGGAATTTATGGTATTTATGCATGTATTGTCACATATTTGGTGAATTGTGGATTTCTTGCAGGATTATCATTTAGCTCTAAAGGTTTAGAGAATGGTAATTTAATTTTTAAAAAGGGAACGATGCCACATGATTGGTATTTAAAAGTTGATCAAATGAAGATGTGCTCTAAAATTATTGAAGCGGATGCTGATATTAATGGAATGGATGGATTTGCAACTAGAGATGTTGTTTCTAGAATTCAAAAAATGGGGTTTGATGTAAATGAACCTGAACAAGAAGTTATGCTTAGACAATATTGGTATTCTTCAGGGGAAGGATTTCTATGGGTTGAACCTGATATTGATCCAGCTGATATTGAATGGTGGAAACATCTTGATGATATTGGAGTGAAGAAAGTGTGGGATCAAGATTTGAGTAAAATTGAACAGGCTGATGCTAGTGAAGAAGTTGAAGATCCTGAAATAAATCCGAGTGACGATTTAATTTTACCAAATGAAAATAAGTAGATCAACCTGTACATAGATATTTACTAATATAAAACACAGCTATTTTGTTCAATCTATAAAATTTTAGATGAGAAAGAATGTGTTATATATCATGTATAGTAAATTTGAGAAAAAATGGGAACAACAACCTGTTGAATTACCTAGAATGATAACAGCAATAACGTAATGGAAAAGGAAAAAAAAACAAATGGATATATATATAAGTACATATGCGAGTGGTGGTGTCTAAAATAATATGCTTCGCATGTGCTAGAATTTAAACTTGCAAAGTATAACTTTTAAACAAGTTAATCATTGATTAGAAAAGATGCTCACATAGTTAAATTCGAAGGTAATTGACCTTGACCTAATTTATCCTGTAATTTTTTTGCCTTTATTTTATTGAAAGATTTACCACTAATCCAAAATTCCAAAACGTAATTAAAGAAAAAATCATCCTCTTTATTAAAAGCTTCAAGTACTTGTTCAATATTATTTTTCAGTTCAACATCGTTTTTAGCAAGTCCTTGTAATAAGTTTAAGTATTTATCTACTGGTGCATTTGATCCCGATGAAATTGTTGCGGGGACGGAAAAAGCGTTAAGTCCGGGAATAGAATTTGCGATTGAAGACATTGATGGTTTAAAGAAATTTGTTGTTGAGTTTGAATTGAATGCAGTTCTTGGTAATGGGATAATATTTGCAGATTTAACACCATTTATTGATGATGGTGAAGTTGCATTTGGTAACATCAAAGATCCAGCATATTGATTTGAAACGAGTTTATTTAAATTGTTGAAATTGTAAAGGTTATTCATATTGTTATTTATTTTATTACTATTTGATAAAAATTCTAAATTATTAGAATTTAAATTGAAAAAACCTTTCCTTTGACTTAATAAATATAATGCATCTAATTTATCGAATATCTTGGTATCATTATCGAATTTATCTAATCTAGCGAGCAGATTAGTCAATTTAGTATCATTCGGAGATGAAATAGTAGTTGCGTTTCTTTTTGCAATAGATGCAAGGTTTTTCACAGTGGTAGGTCTAATATGAGTTAAAGTATTCATATGTGTTGATGTCGTTGTTAGTGTTGTTGATTATAAAAGGAAAGAAAAGGAGGAGGGGTAGAGCCCACAACACTCACTAGTTGTTATCTACAATCTGTCACTACAGACAGAGGCGAGCGCCACAGACTGTGGAAACTGAGCGCGGGAACGTGCTGAGCTGATCTCTGGATACAAACAATCCGGGCAGTGCAGAGCCAAATCTATTTGGTGATGACTTGAGCTATTAGGATAAGACATACAAATTTGAGATATTGTCAATTGAGAGAGTTAGCAATGCCTAAATTGCTGTTACTAAGACATGGACAATCAAGTTTCAACAATGAGTCGAAGTTCTGTGGTTGGATTGATGCACCATTGACAGATACTGGTCGTGAACAAGCTAATAATACTGCTCTTTTATTAAAGACTAATGAACTAACAAAAGATATACCGATTCATTTACTTGTTACATCAAGACTTCAACGTGCAGTATGTACATCCAATATTATATTAGAAAAGATTGGTCGGATGGATATGGATGAAATCAAAACATGGAGATTGAATGAAAGACATTATGGATCATTTCAAGGTATTAAAAAGAATAAAATTTTAAATGAAGTTGGTAAGGAGAAGTTTGTTTATTATAGGAGAGGGTATTCAGGTTGTCCACCTGAATGTGATATTGAAAGTGAATTTTATAAGGATACAATACGAATTGCGAAATTTGATCCTGAATTACGTGAGCAACCTAAACTTGTTCCAAAATGTGAAAGTTTAGAAATGGTTATTAACAGGTTAACACCATTTTGGGAAGGTACAATTTTAGAAACGCTTAAAAAGGATGAGAATGTTTTGTGTGTTACACATGGATCAGTTGTACGTGGATTATTAACTATTTTATATAATTTAACACATGAAGAAGTTGAAAATTTGAATATACCCAATGGAATGCCAATTTTGATTGAATTTGATGAAATTTTCAAACCTAAAAAATGGATTTATTTAGAACCTGAAAAGGCGAAGATTGAAGCAGAATTAGTAAAGCATGATGGATTAAATTAATATATGTACATTATTAATAAATAAATAGATCTATACAGATGACCAGCGTTTATTTTCCCAGTTTTTAACTGTATATTGGGTATTATTTGGTAAGAAACCAATTGGTGGGTAAGATTTTTTATAATTTAAATTTTGGAAATTATACCAAGGCATTTGTTTACCATTATTTCTGATTATTGAACCATTTTTAATGGTGAAACAATTTGAATTGTTTTTATAATAATTCAACTTGTTAATTTGATGATTATGTTTAAACATATCTTTGCGAGCCGGTAGTATAACCATTGAATTTAATTTATTCCTCGATAAAAAGTTGAATTTAAGGAAAGATTTAATTTCATGGTTTGTAATATTGAATTTGTAGAAAAATTCATCAATTGAATGACAGTTTGAATTTATAAATGTATTATAATAAAATTCAGTGTTTATATCAACATTTGATGATTTGGATTGTATTGATTTATGTATAGCAAAGATTTTTAAGAATGAAGGATTTAGCCTTGATTCTCTAGGTTTATTGAAAAGAGTTGCTGGAAATGTTGAATCGTCAAAGATTTCAATAGGTTTTAAAATAGTATTAAAAGTTTCCAACTGTTTTGATTCTTTTAGTTCGAATTCATTATTGTTAATTTTAACAAGTAATTGTTTTATATCCAATTTTTCCTTTTTGATTACTGAATTGAAAAAATTTATCAGGGAGAATGAAGATTGTTTTGTTGAGATATTACTTTTGATGTTTATTTGTTTAGGAAAATGGTGAATCAATTTCTCCTCCTGAAATAGTGGATGGTCATTATTCTCAATTTTGTAATAGATCTTAAGACAAGACTTTTGTGTTTTGTCATATTCTAAAGATGGTATAGAACATGTTGATATTGAATTAGTTGTAGATAAAGTGTCTTGAAAATCGGATAAATCTATTCGGTCAAATATGTCATCATATCTTCTTGGGGTATAAAGTGATTTCTTTTTAGATTGTACAACATGCCTTAAGGCAAAAGTTGAAGTAGAATCAGATGTTGAAACAGTTGTGAGTGATGACATTGAAATTGTTGGTGATAATACGGGTATTGTTGAAAGTTGAGGTTTTGATAACGAAGTATTATCAACATTTGACAGGAGTACCAGCTGGTGATTTTCGTTGCAATACAACATTGTTGATAAGATGAAGATTTTTAGTTTGAAGAAAAAGAGGTTGTAGTAAAGTTACCAATGCATTGGGGTGTGAATAGATATTTCCCTAGTGTCTTGTGAAGATTAACGGGTCAATGCCGAACAATTTCTTCGGCGATCGCGTATTATCTAATTAGGTTTCTCGAATTGCTGTCATGTCGAATGAATTCTGTCAACGTTTGCAAACGGTTTTCTTAGAAATTTTTGACACAAATTTTTGGGTCATCAGAGAAAAGAAGGTGTACTGGTGCAAACAGCATTCACGTGACCGGGTGCAGCGAGCACAGTGCGAGCAGCAACTTCGCGAGTCGTTGAAGTCGCGCAAATTTGAAAGTCGGCTCGCGTTAAACTTCGTAAATTTACCCAGCCTGGTATGACCAACGAGTCATTTTNAAGTCGCGCAAATTTGAAAGTCGGCTCGCGTTAAACTTCGTAAATTTACCCAGCCTGGTATGACCAACGAGTCATTTTTTTTCTTCACGGCTGATAGGACAGCTTTTAATGGTGTGAGAAATGTGGTGAACGCCCTTATCACCGCATTTATGGGCTGATATGTGGTGAACACACAGTGTGAATAAGAGCAATTAAACGGTAATACAATAAATGTACTTTTTGATAAACAATAGGGAATTGTTTGATATTATATAACATACGTTTGAAATGTAGAGTTGGTTAGTTATGTTAGTTGAGGAAAAGTAAAATACTGTACAGGGTTAGAGACAGACTTGAATAATGGTCATAGTCGTGGGAGGGGGTATAATCAGATTAGATCGGAATTTTGTACAAGACTCACTAGTACCACTGCAAACTTAAAATAATAAAATTGCCGGAATTTGTGGGGGGGCCGGGAAATAGTCGCTAAAAATTGCAGGTTACGTGACTTAAGTTTATGAAAACCGGCGTAAAGTTTATTTTGGGGCAGCCGCCGATTTTATCGATAATATCAAATTTTGAGCAGATTTGGGACAAGTGCGACCGTTAGAAGCGCAGAATTACCGGAACCGGACGTGTGTCCCGCGTTTCGTGGGCGGGTTTACTTACTGGGCACGATTTGTCGCCGAACGAGGGGAGGGCTGGAGGGGAAAAGAGAATTATTGGAGTTGCGTGACTCACGCCGCGCGAGAAAACCGTGATCTAGTCTTCTTGCTAAGTTTTAGTGTGGAAGAAACTTCTCTCGCGGTTATTTACAATGAAACATAGCGTTACTACTATAGTACTTTTACCCCCACTTACAGCTAATACTGTGTAGTCACAGAAAACGCGTCATTAATCTGAAAAGATACTGTAGAATCTGATCTAATCTAATCGGATCGGTCTAGGTCTCTCATCTCAGCGGAGCAGAGAATGGGCTGTGTGTGTGACGGCAACTCGTTTCCGATGACGCCCTCTCCCCGCAAGTCTGAAAGAAGAGCTATCAGATTTGAAACAAAAGTTTGTCGGGGACGAAACTTTATCGGGGCGTGTACTGTGCAACAGTGTTGTTTACAAAGCGTAATCGCCGGTAAAACCGGAACCGGTAATTAGGGGCTCCACTGGGCTCAATTTGCACATGCACCGTGCCTGTTTCGGCAGCAGATTAGGGGCGAAAAGGCGAATTAGGCGAAAAAGCGAAAAAGCGAAAAAGCGGGCGCGGCTCAGGGCGAGGGCCAAAGTCAGTGTTTGTCTGTGGAGGCATCTCAGCAGATAAGCACTGGCTCTGGTCCAGGCCACAACCTGTCCTCACTGCCTCTCTGCCTGCTTCCCGCCTGCCCTACATGATCAGCGCTGGTTGCTACATGTGTGGCCGGCTAAGTTGGGGCTGGCGCTGAGACGTTGCCACGATAAGGTGAGGAGAAGAGGCGTGAGATGAAGTGAAGTGAGGTGAGGTGAGGTGAGGTGGCAGGTAACCAGTAGCCAACCAGGACGGTCGCTAGGCTGGTCCCGCACGTTGCAAAAATAAAGTGAAATGAACTGTGAATTTGCTCCTCAAATTCGTTTTCTCCACAGCCGCGCTGATCTCTTCCCACACCTCGGACATAACTAAACGTTTTTTTTCTCATCGTCCACACTTCGCATCTTTTTGGCTTAAATAGATTCTTTTCTCCCTCACTCATTTTTCTATTTTACAAATTATTCTTTTTAAACTTACACTTATATTAAATAATAATTTACTTCTACTATTTACCCCCCTATTATATCAAATATAAATATACAATATTATGACACTGCCGATGTGCGAAGATGCAACTTCGCTTGATTTAGGGTCTCATCAAAATTATGCTATCAGGTTAAAACAATTACAATCATTATCTTCAACAGTACCAACATTATCATCAAATTCTTCTTCATCAAATTCTTTTTCAACGATTCCTAAACTTACAGATATATTAAATGATAATGTTGATCCTGAAAATATTTACTCAAAGCCACAATTTTTAAAATTTCTTTTAGAAAAACATTGTTTTGAAAATTATGATTTATTAACTCATATTAAATCTTTGAAATTAAATTATGATACTTTAAAAAGGCGAAATTCAATTAATATTTGGGCTGCTATTTATGATCAATTTTTTGAAACTGATATTGTTAATTTACCTGCAGATTTAACTCAAAATTTATCAAAATCAAAATTACCAAATTTAAAAATTTTAAACAGTATAGAGAAGACTTTATTGAATTTTTTAAGAGATTCTTATTATGAATTTTTATCTCTTAATAAACCTTTACTAATAAAAAATAACAATACTCAAATTAAAAATTCAAATTTAGCAACTCATTCAACTTCAACTTCTGCTGAAACTTGCTTTACTAAATCAAATTATATTTCAGATTCTAATTCAATTAGTAGTGATGATTCAAATATCATTAATGAATTAAATGATTTATTAATCAAAGAAAAATTAACTGAAAATATCGATGATTCTGATGTTTTCCAATATGAAAATGAAGTTTTAATTGAAGAAAATGTTTTAGAAGATTCAGCAGATGATGAATCAAATGAAAAATTAATTTCAAATATACTAGATGATTTAACTATAGATTCAAATCAAAGTTTAGATTCAAATAAAACAACTTTAGTTAATAAATTATCACCAACTAAAACTCAACAAATTGAAATAACTAAAACTTCAAAATCTTGGTCAAAATTAACAAATAAACTGAAATGGATGAGAAGATCATCACATTAATTATTCCCCTCCCCCCTTCCTGCTCATTCTCTCCACACTTTGTATAATAATACCCTTTATAGAAATTAAACTATTTGCATGCATAATGTAATCTTACCCCACATGTTAATGGCGTCATAATTGTAAGTTTTTACCGCGCCATACCTAATTTCGGTGTCCGCATCTCATCAAATCCGATATTATATTGAGGCTTTAAAAATTGAAACCCTTCCAACTTTAACAATTAACTCTTACTCTTCTTCAGTAAATCAATTAAAATGTCATTAAAGCAAACATTTGTGTGTCCTTATGATGGTAAAACTAAAATAATCAAAATTTATAAAGATACAGATTCAATTTTTAGACAAATTCAATCAAATTCAAATTCAAATTCAAATTTAAACACCAACTCAAACACCAATTCAAAACCAAATCCATCAAATATTTTCAAGTTTAGTCAATGTAAAACTGATGATAATGTTTTCAATTCATTACCAAATTTTAATTCAATAAATTACTTTTACAAGGCAAAAGATGTTTGGGAATTTGAAAATATTGGAGTTTCAAAACCACCTTCAAAAACTGAAAAACCTGAAATTTTATCAATTTTAAATTTAAAAGATTCAAAAATTCATAAATTCGTTGTTGTACGTTATTTAATTTGTGGTTCTTGTGATCATGGTGCTTTCGGTTTTGCAGCTTATCATTTAGATGATGATTTAATTGATGAAAATAGTGAAATTGATCAAGTACTTGAAGTTGGTTATAATTTTGAAAGTGCAAATCCTAATCATTTAAATTATTTTTTTTACCTTTGAATAAATTTTAATAGTATTTTAATTATATAATAATTATTATAAAGAAAATAATGGAAAGGAATAATAAGATTTATGTTTTTGATTCTTTCTGAATCAATTTATCAATTATTTCTTTGCTGCTTGTAATTCTCTCATCTTGTTTAATGCAGAACCTGCCTTAAACCATTCAATTTGTTCTGCATTGAAAGTATGAGTTAATGGACATTCCCATGCTTCACCATCCTTTGGTTTAACAATCATTGTTAAATCTTTACCTGGTGCAAATTTATCTAAACCAACAATAGAAACTTTATCATCTGGATTAATTCTATCATAATCTTCCTTATTCTTAAAGTTCAATGCTAATAAACCTTGCTTCTTTAAGTTAGTTTCATGAATTCTAGCAAATGATTTAGTAATAATTGCAAAACCACCTAAATATCTTGGTTCTAAAGCTGCATGTTCTCTTGATGAACCTTCACCCATATTTTCATCACCAATAACAACCCATTTATGACCATGATCTCTATACCATTGAGCAGTTTGTGGAACACCATCCCATTCACCAGTGTATTGATTTTGAACACAATTAGCCTTCTTATTAACAATATTAATAGCACCAATCATATAGTTATTAGAGATATTTTGTAAATGACCTCTGTATTTTAACCATGGACCTGCCATTGAAATGTGATCAGTAGTTGTCTTACCGAATGCCTTAATTAAAATTGGCATATCAATTGCATCTTTACCGTCCCATGGAGCAAATGGTGTTAATTTTTGTAATCTATCAGAAGTTGGAGAAATCTTAACTTCAACATTTGATCTTTCCTCTGGTGGTGCTTGATAAGTATTTTCACCATGATCATAACCTTTAACTGGTAAACCTTCACCATGTGGTGGTTTTAATAAGAATTCATTTCCATTAGCATCCTTTAATTTATCAGTTAATGGATTGAATCTCAGATCACCAGAAATTGCATAAGCAACAACCATTTCTGGAGATGCAACGAATGCATGAGTTTCTGGATTACCATCATTTCTAGCAGTGAAATTTCTGTTAAATGATGAAACAATGGTATTCTTTTCACCTTTCTTAATATCTTGTCTATCCCATTGACCAATACATGGACCACATGCATTAGCTAAAACTTTACCACCGAATTCTTCAAAAGTTTTCAAGAAACCATCTCTTTCAATAGTTGCTCTAACTTGTTCAGAACCTGGAGTAACAGTGAATAATGCCTTTGCTGAAACACCATGAGATTTTGCATCTTCAATAATAGAAGCAGCTCTAGACATATCTTCATAAGAAGAGTTGGTACATGAACCAATTAAACCAACTTTAACTTCTAATGGCCAACCATTCTTTGGAGCAATTTCTTTCATTTTAGAGACAGGAGTTGCAAGATCTGGAGTGAAAGGACCATTAACATGAGGTTCTAAAGTATTCAAATCAATTTCAATAACTTGATCATATTGAGCACCTTCATCAGCAGATAATAAATCATTCTTATATAATTTAGCAAATTCAGCAATTTGAGATCTTTCAGTTGCTTCTAAATATTTAACCATTGATTCATTGAATGGGAAAACAGAAGTTGTTGCACCAATTTCAGCACCCATATTACAAATAGTTGCCATACCAGTACAAGAGAAAGTATCAACACCATCACCGAAATATTCAACAATTGCACCAGTACCACCTTTAACAGTAGTAATACCAGCTAATTTAAGAATAATATCCTTTGGAGAAGTCCAACCAGACATCTTACCAGTTAATTTAACACCAATGATTTTTGGAGCTTTTAATTCCCATGGGAAACCTGCAATAACATCGACAGCATCTGCACCACCAACACCAATTGCTAATTGACCTAAACCACCTGCATTAGGAGTATGAGAATCGGTACCAATAAGTAAAGCACCTGGGAAAGCATAATTTTCAAGGACAATTTGATGAATAATACCAGATCCTGGTTTCCAGAAACCAATATCATATTTTGCACAAGCAGAACCTAAGAAATCATAAACTTCTTTATTAAGTGCAATTGCTCTAGCTAAATCTTCTGGACCAGATTTTTGAGCTTGAATTAAATGATCACAATGAACAGTTGCTGGAGTTTGAACTTCTGGCATACCAGCAGACATGAATTGTAAAATTGCCATTTGAGCAGTTGCATCTTGACAAGCAACTCTATCTGGTCTTAATTTTAAATAAGAGACACCTCTTTCAATTTCTTGAGTTTCTGGTTGATCTAAATGAGAATATAAGATTTTTTCAGCATAAGTTAAAGGTCTGTTTAATCTAGATTTAACAATTTCTAAATTTTTAACGTTTTGTTTATAGTTAATAAAAGTATTTTTTTCATGTAAATTTTGATTAACCTTAGAATCTCTGGTTAAACCTGAAACAGTAGCTAAACCACGTGTTCTTGAAACTCTAGCAATTGATCTTGCGGATAACATTGTGGAGTATGAGGAATACAGAGAAGGAAAAAAAGGAAAAAGAAGAGAAGAAGGGAGGAAAAGGATAAAGAAAAGAGGGAAAGATTTAAATACAATTATTAAAATACGAAATGGATTCAAGTGAAGTTATAAAAATTGATTTCTGAAAGTGGACGAGAAAAGAGCATTTGTTTTAAATGATTTTTCATTTGTTGCGAGGTAAAGAAAATTAGTTGGTGACCGCTGGGGGAGGATCGGAGCCGCGAATTTGTGGATGGAGGGGGGGGGGCGAAGTAGGGGGGAGGAAATAGGGTCATTTTGGTGGGAAGAAATTGGGGATCCCGGCGGGGACTCGGAGAAGAGTCTGTGGGGGAATTCGCGGGATGGCCAGTAGGAAGCGATTGTTTTGTAATGTTGGAATGGAGTGGCTGAGTGCTGGCGGGTGCAGTACCGACGAGTTTGGTAGGGGTCTGGTTGGTTAGTGGATAGAGGGGATATGGTTGTGTTTGAAGAGAATTGATAAAGAGTACAAGGGGTGTAGATACTAACATTACATAGTGTTTGTAGTTTCGATGGGTATTTGAACTGCGAAGTCGGAGTGGGGTGGGTGAATAGGTGAATGAGTGAATGGGAGAATGGCTAAGTGCTTAGTGGAATGGGTGCAGAGAAAAGGAAAGCCGAGCTCGGGAAAGGGCCTGCGACCATCAGAGCGAAGCACGCAGCACGCACGCAGCTAGCCTAGCCTCCGCTTAGCGAGCGCGAGCGACTAGCGATTCCGACTACTCGCAAAAAATTGGGCGGCGCGTCGCGTCGCGTCGTCACAACTCGCGCGGCCTGTCGGACTCCTGCTGGGAATGATGAAGGTAAAACCGGGAAAATGGCCCGCACGTGATCCTGCTTGTTGCGGCACGTGACCGAGGTGCTGGTACGTTTTGACTGTGGTTTTGCACGTGACTTTGGCCACGTGACTTCCCCCTCCCATGTGCTCTGTAATTTATGATCCCAGATTCGTGGTGCCATGTTTCGGGAATCTTCTCGAACGAGCGAGATCTCAATAGTTCCTTTGTTGAGCCTCCCGAACTTTCCAGTAATTCCCGTTATCTCACCATGTCTAGCACAATAAACTTTCATCTCCACACCACAATTATCTTCCCATCTCTTCCGGTAACTTCCATTGATACTTTACTTTATTGTATAAAAGACTCTAAGTACTTCCCTTAGTGATCAATTATCAAAAAATTTCCATTCCTCTTCCTCCTCCTCTCCTCTTCTTCTTCTTCAATTAACAAACAATAAATACAAACGACGTATAATGGATTCAACGCAATTCACAGATAGAGCTTTAGAAATTGTTACTAATGCTCAACAATTATGCAAACAAAATGCAAATCCTCAATTACTCCCAATTCATTTCTTAGCTGCAATGATTCCTGATGATGAATCAAAACCAATTTATATTAAATCAATTGTTGAAGGTGCAAGATATGATTGGGATCCTGTTAAAAGATCAATTAATCAACATTTATTAAAATTACCTTCTTCTTCAGGCTCAAATATGGAACCTGGAATGTCTGCTTCTGCTGCAAATATTATAACAAATGCTGAAAAAATTAAAAAAGTTCAAAAAGATTCTTATATTGGTCAAGATCATATTTTATCTGCACTTTTAGATGATTCTTCAATTAAAACTTTATTTAAAGATTTAAATATTAATGTGGAATCTTTGAAAACTCAAATTTTAAATTTAAGAGGTAATCAAAGAATTGATTCAAGACAAGCAGATTCTTCAGAGGAATATGAATTTTTATCAAAATATGCAATTGATATGACTGAACAAGCTAGACAAGGTAAAATTGATCCTGTTATTGGTAGAGAAGAAGAAATTAGAAGAACAATTAGAGTTTTATCAAGAAGGGCTAAATCAAATCCTTGTTTAATTGGTGATCCTGGTGTTGGTAAAACTTCAATTGTTGAAGGTGTTGCTCAAAGAATTGTTGATAATGATGTACCTTCAATTTTACAAGGTGTTAAATTATATGCACTCGATTTAGGTGCTTTAAAAGCTGGTGCAAAATATCAAGGTGAATTTGAGGAAAGAATTAAAGGTGTTTTAAATGATATTGAAAAATCAAAAACTATGATTATTTTATTTATTGATGAAATTCATATGTTAATGGGTGATGGTAAAGCTGATGCTGCTAATTTATTAAAACCTGCTTTAGCTAGAGGTCATTTCCATTGTATTGGTGCAACAACTATTTCTGAATATAGACAACATATTGAAAAAGATGGTGCTTTTGAAAGAAGATTTCAAAGAATTGATGTTAAAGAACCAACTGTTAGAGAAACTGTTGCAATTTTAAGAGGTTTACAACCAAGATATGAAATTCATCATGGTGTTAGAATTTTAGATTCTGCTTTAGTTACTGCTGCTCAATTAGCTTCAAGATATTTAACTTATAGAAAATTACCTGATTCTGCTGTTGATTTAATTGATGAAACAGCTGCTGGTGTTGCAGTTGCAAGAGATTCAAAACCTGAAGAATTGGATTCAAAGGAAAGACAGTTGGATTTATTATTAGTTGAAATTAATGCTTTAGAAAGAGATAAAGATGCTGATAAATCAACTAAGGATAGATTACAATTGGCTTATAAGAAAAAGCAAGAACTGGAAGAAGAATTACAACCATTAAGGGAAAAATTTGCAAAGGAAAGATCAGCTCATGAAGAATTAACTGCTGCAAAGAGGAAATTAGATGAATTAGAAATTAAAGCTCAAGATGCTGAAAGAAGACATGATACTGCAACAGTTGCTGATATTAGAATGTTTGCAATTCCTGATGTTAAAAAGAGAATCGAAGAATTAGAAGTTGCAGTTGAAAAGGAAGAAGAATCTGAAGAATATATGGTTAAAAATGTTGTAACACCTGATCAAGTTGCTGAAACTGCTGCTAGATTAACTGGTATACCTGTTTCAAAATTAACTCAAGCTGAAAATGCTAAATTGATTAATATGGAAAGAGAATTATCAAGTGCTGTTGTTGGTCAAGGTGAAGCTGTTAAAGCTGTTGCAAATGCAATTAGATTATCAAGATCTGGTTTGGCAAATCCAAATCAACCTGCTTCTTTCTTATTCCTTGGTTTATCAGGTTCTGGTAAAACTGAATTGGCTAAAAAATTGGCTGGTTTCTTATTTGCTGATGAAAAATCAATGATCAGAATTGATTGTTCAGAATTAATGGAAAAACATTCAGTCTCAAAATTAATTGGTACAACTGCTGGTTATATAGGTTTTGAAGAAGGTGGTATGTTAACTAATCAATTACTGAGGAAACCATATTCTGTTATCTTATTTGATGAAGTTGAAAAGGCAGCTCCTGAAGTTTTAAATATTTTATTACAAATTTTAGATGATGGTAGAATTACTGCTGCTAATGGTACTTTAGTTAATTGTTCAAATGCAATTATTATAATGACTTCCAATTTAGGTGCTCATTATATTAATGAATCAAAAACTGCAAAGATTACACCTGATGTTAAGGAGAAAGTTATGTCTGTTGTTAGAGGTCATTTCCGTCCTGAATTATTGAATAGAATTTCTGCAATTGTTGTTTTCAATAGATTATCAAGAAGTGCAATTGCAAAGATTATTAAGATTAGATTACAAGAAATTGAAAAACGTTTCGAAGAAAATGGTAAGAAATTACATTTGAAATTAGATGATAAAGCATTAGAATATGTTTGTAAGAATGGTTATTCTTCTGATATGGGTGCAAGACCTTTGAACAGATTAATTCAAAATGCTGTTTTGAACCCATTAGCAGTTATGATACTTAATGGTCAAGTCAGAGATAAAGAAGATGTTAATGTTACCGTTGATGCAAAGGGATTACGTGTTATACCAAATCATGAACCATTAGATGGTATGGATGTTGATGCAGTTGAAGATTGGACCGATGATGCTGATGAAGATGATGATATTAATATGGACGATGATCACATTCAAGAATTAGATTAATTGATTTTATAGTTTAACGTTGTATAATAATCGCTTAATGAATTATGATTTATTGTAAAGTTGATTTTATTATTATTCGATAGTACGGTAAGCTTGACTGCTGATCCGTCTTTGTTTCATGTTACGACATTAATTTTTGTCGTGGTATGTTCAAACACTTCCAATTCAGCTCATTGTAATTGGAACACTCTCAAATATCAAGGGATCAACTATCTCACTAACTACTTTTATGTTTCTAGGATTTTCTCTGTCAAATTTGTTTTTTGAACTGTTTGTGAAATGTCCGAATTTATAGATTTGTATATTTTTTTTGAAATTAAAACCACTCCAGACATTTTGAAAAAATTAACGTATAATTGAAAAAAGATCTCAGCAATCAAAAGAGCTACACACATTACCACTATTCATGAAGACTAATAAGAGAGTCAGGCATACTTAAAAAATTTTAAACAACACTATAATGTAGTCTAGCACAAACTTGGGAATAACACAATAACTAACAATATCCTCAACTTTAAAAACTAGCTATATTGTTTACCATAATGAATCTTTCAATTGAGATAAAGTTATCCTGTTGTAATACATACTACTTACACAAAGCAAACTGTAACCCAACAAGGTTAAACAAGCATGTACAGATCCAACACTGGTTAGTCCGCGCACACAACTCAACAATGCAAACTGGAATTTCTGCACAACCCAATTTTAGGCATAATCTGACACTAATTGATCCATTAGTAAACGAAAACACCTGTTTTGAACTAAGGTCAACATACTAAAAGGCCATAGTAATGCAATACGTTGGACGAGCTTTTGGAAGTGTTTCTAAAACATGGAATTCTATCAATCCTGCGACACTATCTGGTGCTATTGATGTTATTGTTGTTGAAAATGAAGACGGCGAAATGCACTGTTCACCATTTCATGTGCGATTTGGTAAATTCCAATTACTGAGACCATCACAGAAGAAAGTACGTGTTTTCTTCAATGGTGAAGCAACTGATATACCGATGAAATTAAACGATGAAGGTGAGGCATTCTTTGTTTTCGAAACAGATGGGTACGTTCCAAGACATTTACAAACATCACCTGTTGTTAGTGCTGAAAGTTCTCCCAATCAATCACCAAGAATGACGCCTTCTTCCGGTGATGGTAATGAAATGGAATATTTAGATATCGGTGAAGGTGAATCTGATTTATCTCCTAGTGGAAGAAGTAGATTGACACCCGTTGAAAGGGCAAAGAGTATTTCATTAAAACTTAATATACCATCAAGAGTTGAAGCTAATGGTGATATTTATCTTGATATGCATGGATATAAAAGCGATAAGAAAGATGTTTTAGAATCTGATGTCTTAGTTAAACAACTTTTAGAGGAAGAATTTGGACCTGATGTTGACGTTAATTCAATGATTAACAAAGATATGAAGGGTAATATAAGAATTCTGAATGCTGACTCAACTACAAACTCCGAATCTGCAACACCATCTCCTATTCCATCGGCTGATAATGTAGATAATTATGATAGCCCAACAAAGACCAAGACTAATGAAGCCTTACAAATACCAAGTCCTCAATCACTGGGTGAAGAATTAGACAATGATGATAAAAAATCAATATCATCAACATCATCATCACTACCATCATCTGAAAATGATAATTCAAAACGTAAAGAAAAAGATGTACATTTCAAAACGCTTAGACTTTCTTCGGAACAACTGAAATGTTTATCATTAAATTATGGTGAAAATGATATTACTTATAGTGTGAATGATGGTAAATCCACATTAACATGCAAATTATACCTTTGGAAAAGGCGTGATCCAATTGTAATTTCTGATATTGATGGTACTATAACCAAATCAGATGCTCTTGGTCATGTGATGACAATGCTAGGTCGTGATTGGACACATGAAGGTGTTGCCAAATTATTTGCAGATATTGAAATGAATGGATACAATATAATGTATTTAACTGCAAGATCTGCAGGATTAGCTGATACTACACGTTCTTATTTACGAGGGATTGAACAAGATGGATATAAACTTCCTGCAGGTCCTGTGATTTTATCACCAGATAGAACTATAGCTGCATTGAAACGGGAAGTTGTACTTAAAAAACCCGAAGTTTTCAAAATGGCATGTTTGAATGATATAAGGTCATTATATTATCCTGAAACCAACAATCCACTTGAGCATGATAGGTATATGTTACATGATTTTGATGATGGAAATGAAGCTTATGAAGAAATACCTGAAGATATGAAACATGATAAGATTGATTCTTCCAATATGAGTGAAGGTGAAGAGAGTTTTTATGCTGAAAGTAACATTACATCTGATTTTTCTGATTTGAACACCAATACTAGAAGTGTTAAAGATTTGACAGAAAGATTGAAACAAACGGAGTTGAATAGTAAAGTTGATGAAACCAACACACCATTTTATGCTGGATTTGGTAACAGAATAACGGATGCTATTAGTTATAGAAGTGTTGGGATTCCATCTTCAAGAATTTTCACAATCAATCCTGATGGGGATGTTAAGATGGAGTTACTTGAGATGGCAGGATTTAAATGTAGTTATGTTTCTATTGTTGAATTGGTTGATCAATTTTTTCCACCTGTTGATATTGACCATGAAATTGAGGAAAGTGATGGCAAGGTAAGATCCAATTTGATTTTATCAATGAATAATGCTAAAAATAAGTATACTGAGTTTAATTATTGGAGAAGTCCTGATATTGATTTGTCATTAATAAGTGATAGTGATATTGATAGTGATAATGAACGTTTAGAGGAAACGGTTGCATCTAATAAAAATTTTAAAGGCGATCGGAAAAGTAATGATTATGATAAAAATAATGAATTTAATGAATTAAAGAATAGACGTACAAGTACAGGTACAAATGGTAGTACACGAAGTAATGATGATGAAAAGAATAAAGAGATTGATACAAGTAAAGATGATAAGTTGAAATTGAAGGTTAATGAGAATGAGGATGGAACGAGAACCATTGGTAGTCGATTAAGTTTTTTCATGAGATCACCATTATCATCACCATTGAAAAGCACCAAATCGAGAGAAATGAATAAGTACGGAAGTGATAGTGATGGTGAGGACAATAGTTTTGATGAGAATTGGGAAGCCAGAAAGGATAGCTTGGATATTGTTGACGAGAAGATACTAAATGATGGATTAGAAGGGAATGAGTATGATACGGATAGTGGAGATCACGAAGAGAGTGATTCTGATTACATCTACGAAGCGAGCGATGATGAAGAAGATGAAGAAGATGAGGAAGATGAGGGAGATGAGGAGGAAGATGCAGTAGAAGAAGACAGTCTTTGTGAGAATGATACCGAACAAGGATCTTCGTCACCGTCTCGTAACAGCGCAATAGAGATAAACAGTGAGAAAAAGAGTAAGAGTACTTTGTCAGGGGTGTCTAGCGAGAGCGTGAATGGTAGGTTTGTGTAAACGTGGTTCTAGATATAATAAAATAGTAATAATAATAGTAATAGGAATAATAACAATAACAATAACAGTGTTCATAGTAACCATAACATGATTTTTTTGCTATCGCTGTGATAACTAAGGAAATGAAATGTATACGTCATAGATAGCTAGATAGAACAATAATATAGTAAAACAAACAATTTCAGATCGCGAGAGGCGACCGTTTGAGAAAGGGCCTAGACCGCGGTTGCTGGGGCTACAGAACACTCAACGGTCCGGAGGGCAGAGACGGCAGAGACGGCAGACGACAGACGCAGACGGCTCGGCTTGGCTTCGCACCGGGGGTCAGGAAATTTGCTCGACCAAAATTGACAGCAAACTTAGATCAGGGAGACAGACAGACAGCAAGAGCACTAGAGCAAGAGCAAGAGCAAGAGCAAGAGCATAGCATACTCCTAAGCATAAGCATAGTACAGCTCATTACGCTTAGTTTAACAGAGGAGAATACAACACGGCACAACACGGCACAACACGGCACCACACAGGAGTGCACAGGAGGATGTAACAAACACCCAGCTGTGTCCACCCTCCCCCTGGCCTTGTCACACATAGCCATACAGCTTCTATTTTAGGCACCAAATAAATATACAACACTATAAACGCCATTTAATATACTAACGGCCGCTGCGTAATTTTTTTACATGTGTGTGCATGGGGCTCTAGCGTTGTATTTTTCCTGTATTTTTAGCAGCACGGGACTCGCGGGCCTCTCGTGGGCCTGAGTCGAGGGGGGCGGTCCCTGTGGGGCGCGCGGCGGCGGCGGCGGCGGCGTCGTGGGGGAATTTGGTCTTGCAAGAGTACTGGAAAACTACTCCACAGGCTCCCCGGGAAAATGTACTGTGTCGTTACGCCATAGGAGATCTCACGTTTCGATTGTTCTGTCGTTCGTTTCAACTCTTTGTACATTTCTTCTTTCTTTAATGACATTGAATTTCACATTCTGTGTTCATTACTCAACCCAACTTTTATCAATCATTCTTTGATATTTTATCATACTGACATTTTGCAGCTATTACTTTAGGTTAAACTAGATCTAATTTGCGAGGGAAAAAAAAATCGCATACGTCATACTTTGAAAAAGAAAAAAATTGTTTGCTATTGATGAGTTCTGCAAACGAAACCTTTTCTTTCCCCAAAATAGAGGTAAATAAAACTCTTTTACACAGTCAAACTTGTAATAACATCAATACTGAAAGTTATTTAACACCAACTAATAATACTACACATCTTACAAATGCTAATTTAAAATCTGAAACACCTCTTCAATGTCACAAAATGCCCTCAAATACCCTCAATGACACATTATCTGAGTCAAAAACACATAAGAGAGGTACAGGTTCATCAGCTTTTAACTCAGATTCAACTTTAGTAGATAATTTATCAATAATACCAAGAACTTCATCATCATCTTCAGAAGTTTCATCTACATCTACATCATCGTCTACATCCACTTATCGTACACTCCCAGATACACAAAATCTTACCTCACTTGTCATATCCGAAGAAGTTAAAGATACCGATGTAAGTAACAATATTGAATCTTTTATACGAAAAGACGATCAACAACAACAAGAAAATTACTTTGAACAAAAAAATAATAACATATACAAAAAACAACCATATACCCCAACTATAGACCTTATTCACCAAAGTAATTCTTCTACTCCAGGACCCTCACAATCTTTAGATTATTTTGCTCAAAATTTGAATTCTTCCAGCAGAGGTATTTCAAATCGTTCAATTAATTTATTGGGTCATAGAACTTCAAAAAGTGAAAATTTTACACTCAAATTACCGAAAAAAGCTGATTTAAAACCAACTAACCAACTAAATTTACTACAAGAAGAAACTTGTTCTAATGAATTAAATGGTAATTCAAACTTTGAAAATGCACTACCATCCGCACCGCTCATGTCGGAAAATAGTTCTGGATCGAAAAATTTCAGTTCTTCAAGCTCTTCTCCGATATCTTCGAGTTTTAATTTCTCATTGTTTAGAAAACAACCGAACCAATCAACTTCTAAAAATGACCCCAAAGTTGAACTTTCTATACCCGTTAGACATTCGTTAAAATTAAAATCAACTCATTTGAAATTGCCCGATGAAATCGATATTCTACGATTAGAAAATGCTGAAGCCCAAATCTTACAATGGAGCGCTTCACTAGGTTTAGATGGTTTATCAAACTTATTAATTATAGATTTGAGACCTTTTCATAATTATTGCAAGTCTCATATTACAGGTGCTATAAATGTATGTTTACCATCAACATTATTAAAACGTCAAACTTTCACTTTACAAAAATGTATTCAAACTTTAACAGAAGCAGATAAAAATCTTTTTGAAGATTACCTTAAAAGACCTATAAGTAGTTTACCTAGAGTTCTATTTTATGATGACTACAATTCAACAGAAGATAACATTTCATCATCAATTTTCCATTTGTCCAAAAAATTCATACAAACAAATTCATGGAATTCAAAACTTTACATTCTTGAAGGTGGATTCGATAAATGTAATGAAACATTCAAATCTACACAACTAGGAAAGGAATCAAATTCTGATAATATTGATGCCCAATCAGTTGCAAACACTAGCGCCTTATCAGTTAATTCAGGAACATTCTCACCTTCAATAACTTTATCATCACCTCACTCTTTAATATCACCTGGGAATTGTTTGGTTTCTAAACCAAAAAAATTAGGATCCGCTCAAACTCCTCTTTTATCAACTTCTTTCCCCACAGAATCCAAAACTATGCCACCATCACATATTTCATTATCCCGGTTTGTATTACCAGAAGAACGTTCTCCTGTATTCAAAACTAAAAATTACGATGAAGTTTTGAGTGATAAAGCAGACCTTTCAATTCATCTATCGACAGAGTTATCACCTTACGAAATTAATGCTTTACCAACTTGGTTAAGTGAGGTATAGGAGATGATAAAGGTGCATGTGAATTATCCAAAAAATTCAATGATTTACAAATAGAAGAACGTGAAAGGCTAAAACATGCACTTAATAAAAATTCCAATAATTCAGTTTCTACTGCTGAATCACCAATTATTTCATCAGGTGTTGAACTCGGTAATAAGAATAGATATAAAGATATCCTCATTTATGAACATGCAAGAGTTAAATTGAATGAAGATACAGATAATTCCTCTAATTATATCAATGCAT
The DNA here is from genome assembly GCA_004931855.1 of Pichia inconspicua. Lineage (NCBI taxonomy): Eukaryota > Fungi > Ascomycota > Pichiomycetes > Pichiales > Pichiaceae > Pichia > Pichia inconspicua. The sequence goes on from SELW01000481.1 coordinate 74,318, forward strand.
CCTATATTAAATACCCGGCAACTAATTTACAATATATTGCTACTCAAGGTCCATTGAATAATACTATTGGAGATTTTTGGAAAATGGTTTACGATAATCAAGTTCCACTGATTCTATCTTTAACACCACAAATGGAAAATAAAGTTGAAAAATGTGCACCATTTTGGGTTACAGGTACTTTTTTCACAAATAATGAAAAAGTTATTGTTGAACTTGTTGAAGAAGTAGATAATTTAGAGTTATCTTCAAAGCAAAAAACAACTTGTATTTCAAGGAGAATAGTTTTTCAAATAGGTGATAGACCTAAAAGGGAAGTTTTACAACTTCAAATGATTACATGGCCTGATTTTGGAATCGTTATTTGTGAAGAAGATATTTTAAGCTTAGTTAGTTTGAAAAGATATATTACTGAAAAATTAAACGTTTCAAGTCAACCGGTTCTAGTTCATTGCTCTGCAGGTTGTGGTAGAACTGGAAGCTTTTGTGTTATTGATACATGTATTGATATCTTATACAATGATATCAAAAACAATAAAATTGAAAAATCGGATTTAATTTATGATATAACATCTGTTTTCAGATCTCAAAGAGTTTTCATGGTTCAAACATTAAGACAATATATTTTAATCTACGATAGTATCATTAAGTTTATAAAGATGCAAGAGGGATCAGAAAAATTCATACAAAAGGATTTATTAAATGATGGAGGTTTAGTCGATTGGGAATTTAAAGATCCTGGAATTTTTAAAAGATTTCTTGAAACTTTTCACGATTTTGACGAGAAATGATTCTATAAATTTTGTCGTTCTTTTGTTCAATATATAATATTTAAATACCATAATAGGAGATGAATTTTGGGGGAAATTGAAAGGTTCAACCTAGCACCAATTCATATATAATAACAACTACATTGATAACAATCAATGGTATACGTAACAATGTTCTAGTTGCATTTATCAAATTTATTATTCTAGCTTTAATACCACTGTCAATATTCGTATTTGAACCTGTCATATTATAATCTCCATATCCATATTGTGCAGCTGTATTGTTATTACTATTATTTATAGATTTTGTTGACCATCCTATACGTGCTAAAAATCTGTCTTCACTGAGTACAGCAACTCCATTGATGAAAAAAAGTATCGCATAAAGTAATGATCCAATTCCAAACATGTTGATTAATCTATATTTCAAATTTTGTGAATGTATGTATGCTCTGAAAAGTAGTTTGCACAACGTATAAGTCACAAATGTACATTATTGCGTGCGCGTTCCAAAAAGTTCAATATATTTTGGTGGCTCAAATTTATTACACCGACTAGTTACTCACGTGATCAGTTTGATATTAAGGGAATATGTTTCGTTATCACGAACTGAGATACGGAGTTAAAATATTACTTTCAGCTCAATAATATCGTTACTACAAAAAATTGATGTAAAAGTAAATACCATGGAAACCTGCTTGGCCAATATATAAGCTGGTTACAAACATTAAAGGATAGGTTAGCAAAAATTTCATCTATAATATACTACTACTGAATATGAACACAGCTCAACAGCCGATGATTTTTGGTGGAAGTACATGCTATTACTGTGTAAAATAGCAAAACTAATCGTAGAATCCGCTATTAAAATCATCAAACACTTGGTATTGTCTACTTTCCACCATTATATTGCATATTGTTCCTTACTGCAGAGATATATGCTTATATAATCTTCGGTGTATAAATCTTTCTATCACTTGAGACTACCAAAAACACCCTTAATTGCATTACTTTTAGCATCCGAAACCATACGATCAAAATCGTCATTAATGCTATCAATATAGTCATCAACATTACTTTGTGCATTTTCAACAGTTTCATTGGCCATATTTGCAATATCTTCAAACCAACCTTTACCCTTACGTGATTTCGTAGAAGACCGTTTAGGAGTTTCCATAAGTAAAGCATTTTGATGAATTGCATTTGGGTTGTAATAGATAGGTTTCGAATTGGTAATATAGCTATAGTTAGCTGGATTGTAACATGAAACTTCCCAAGCTAAATTGCAATCCTCACTTTTTGACGATAAATGTTTCTCTTGAGTGTGTTCATGACCAGTTAGTAGTTGATATAATTGTGCATAACTTACTGTCGGTGTATTCTTTAGCATGACATTGGCGCCTGGTCTCCATGGAACAATGATATTCTTAAGAAATAGCGTATCTGATGATTTGCTTGTTTCAATCGACATAACTGGTTTACGCATATTCAGTATATTAATTAATGCTGCTTCTGTTTCTGAAATTCTTAGAAAAACATCACCCAGTGGTAAAACTGAACTCCCAGATGCATATTTTGCATCTATTCTATATGGGATCCTTAAGCTACTCAATTCTGTTAGTGAAGGAAGTGTCAAGCTCAAAATGTTCCTTGATATACCCAATACAACTACTAAACAGAAGGCAACTTTCCCCGTACGTGAAGATGCAGCACCTGTAATACCAATTCTTGCAACATCATTTTTCTTGTACGATTTGTGAGCAATCTTTGTGTTGTTTTTGACAACTCTTATATCTGATTTTGATCCGATTATAATATATGGATAAACTTTATCCGTGGTTATATCCCTTTTCAAGTGTTCCGTTGTAGGAATTGCAGGTCTTCCATTTTCAGAATTGATAACAATAATCGAATCAATAGCATCATCGTTGGAATCAATTTTCTCAATAAATTTAGACCTAAAACTACCTTGCAATCCACTTATCTCATATGTTAAAAGCCGACCAATTTCAGTCCCAACAAACATCATAATTTTACCACTATTCAAGCTTTGACTATGCAATCCGTAGCCAAACTCTATGCATGTCGCCCTCAAAGGAATTGATAAGCCAGGGTCCTTCAGCATTTCATTGTGAATAACTGCACCAGATCGGCGATCAATGACAAGTAGCCTACCAGATTCATATGCTATTGCAACAATGCCAAGATTCGTTGTAGTAATCGCCGTGGTTTTCCCATTGTCCAATGGCTTGATCAGTAGTCTAGGAAAAAATCCCTTTTTCACATTTGGTGGAATTCTATCCTGTATATTTATCAGAGCACGTCCTGAATTCTCCATCGTGAGGCTCGAGAGTTTTGCTGCTATGTCATTAAAAGTAACTTCAGGATTGTAGTTCTTATTCACAGAATATGAAAACAGTAAAACTTCACCACCACGCAAACTGCATGCAATTTCCAAAGTATCTGCAGCAAATGATATTTCATCTACAGTAACACTTTCGTCATCTCTTTGCATTAACTCTGATATATCAATTTCGAAGACATGACTGCTATCCAAATCACCTTCAGAAGTATCCCATAATCTAATAAATCCACTTTCATGACCCGTTATTACCAATGATCCAATGTCAGCTTTATATTTGGGTCTACACGGAATTCCACCTTTCAAAATTGATTCCGGTAATTCATTAATTTGACGCACTGGGGATATAGTATTCAAGATACGCTTATCCAGATAAGCAGATGAGGAGCAAGTAATCTTTGGATTTAACCAAGATAATGTGGATGGGAAAAGCTTTGCATGTCTTGACATATCACCTTCTGGATAACGCATGAATTTTAATGAACCATCACTCATAATCACACTGATCAACTTGGCTCCATGACAGCCATCAAAATATGGGGACGCTTCACCTAAGGGCATGAAGTCCACAATTTGTGATTCTGAATGAATAGCAAAAATTCGTTGCTCTTTCGGTTGTGCATAATATTTTGCCATTTGACGATATGAAGAAAGTGAGTAAGAAATCATTTTACCGAAATTCATTCGTACCAATTGATGATAGCCATCTACAAAATAACCATCACCTCCCAATATAAGTAATGATGTTTTCTCCGGATCAGATTCACACAACCATTTAATCTCCTTGATTTTTGTCATTCTATTTTTACTCACGTGTTGAACTTTACCGGTAGGACTATCAACATCAACATCAAAAAGTGTTCGTGCAAGAATCTTTGTACCGGTTTTAGCATCCCAAAAGACAATAGAGTTGTCATCATAGACAGTGAGACAATGTAGGCCATTTGGATGCCACAAGTTATGAAGTACACTGGGATAATAAATACCTTCTGGGTCGTACTCGTAAAGAGCATTTTCACCACCAGCTGCTGTTTTCGGAAGACCATACAAAAGACTTTGCATTACACTGTTGGCAATCAAGTTATAAACCACTGTAAGCTTGGGGTACGATATCAACAAAGTTCCCATATCTCTTGGGTGCAAACTCAACGATACTACCTCGTGATTGGTGTCTAGTCTGAAAACTGCACTTTCATACTCTTTCAAATTCAAAATAGTATCCATACCTGTCTCAATGTTGAAAGCTCTAACCGAACCGTTTTTCAGACCAACAAAGACAAATTCTAGAGAATAGTCAGTAACATAAGAGGTTATTGGAACTCGTGTTACACAAGAATGTATCACTTTTTTTTGATGTAAAGATATCACAAATATTGTATTTGCAGAGTCGATCGCAACTAGATAAGCACCTTTAATAAATTTCAGTGCTCTGATACTGGATACAGAATTCAGTGGTATAGAAACATTGACTCTAGATTGACCAAATATGTAAACTGTATTATAATTTGTAACAACAGCAATTAGCGATTGAACTGGATCAAATGCCATTGATCTCACCTGACCAGCTATTCCATACTGCTGTAACTCATATATACCATAAGGCATATCCTCTAAACCAATAGACAAGTTATCTCCTGTTTTGAACATTGAACTGAGACTCGGAGCTCTGATAGAGGGCATTGTTGATTTAGACTGAGGACTGAATTGATTTCCTACATCGACATTGGGACTAGCAGAAAAATAATCTCTTGAATCAATTTCATCATCCTTTTTCTTCAAATTTTTTTTGATGGTCTTCAAAGGATTTTTTGATAAAAGTTTAGATGTTGGCGATAGTGGCTGTTCAGCTGTTTCTACCACGGAAGGTGATTCCGAATTTGATTTTGCACCAGTGTCCGATGTTTTTCTTCCCCAAGGTGTAGAAATGCCTTTTAGATTTAAGTTCAGATCAGGAGTTTTGTTAAACATGGTGATTGATGTTGTAGGAGTCATCCATCGTAAGTCTATTGTACTATAATTGAAAAAGACTGGCTCATTAAATCTGTTTAGTCTCTAATAAATATCACGTGATAGATGATGGTTTTGACCGATTTACTGGCAATCAGAACCCCTATAAATAAGAACTGTATTTAGTGAATATACATCCTATATATTACAATCATCAACTAAAAGCTTGAACCTGCAAGTAAAAATGCCGCACTTTTAGCATCTACATTTGAAAGCTCATCTGATAAATCTACTTTTGTTGTTTGATCTACATTATTCGAAGAATCATTGTCATAGTTCTTCTTGGTTCTAGAACTCCATGAGTCCTGATCCGAAGAAGACGCGACGTGTGGCAAATCAGGCAAATCTTCTCTTCCAAGCCGACCAAGGGAATCTTGATGATTTATCAGCCTATTACTTACTAGTTTGTTGAGCTTCTTACGCTCTTGTAATATCTGCTGCTTGGCAATGATTTTAAACAATTTTTTAGTACTGGATTCCATGTATTCCAAATACTCTTTAGCTTCAATTAGCATTTCGTAAGTGGTTCTCTTGACTTGGTATCTAAGTTCTTTTTCATGAACATTTGATTGTTCCAAAGCTCTGATAGCTTCATCAACCTGTATTGGATCAATTCGTGTTTTCATTTTGATTTTCGTTATGACTGCATGCTTTCTTTTTGTTGCCTCTTCGGCATTCAGTAGTTCCCTTATCAAAAGGTGTCGATTAGTTAATGCTTCCTTGATGTTATACGTGTCATCACTGATCTGCCTGAAAAATCTCAGCAATTCGGATGCAAGACTTGCATTCTTGATAAGATCAACTTCATTGAACATTGATGAAAACTTGTGAAACTTTCTCCATAATTTGGCCATTTCTTCAGAAGGCTCTATCTCTGAAAGCTCTCCCATTAAGGTTATGAACTCATTGTTATAATAAGCATACTGTCTTTGATACTTCAGAGCTCTTTCTAATTTCTCTAAAAGTTTTTGACAACTCAAATGAATTTCCTTTATGAGCGGACGATATCGAGCCAAATATTCGCAACTGTCATACGGTGGCTGAAACTGCTTTAATGTTTTCCGTTTCAAACCAGTAGCTATGACAGAATTACTAGATGGTTTTGTCTTCGAAGGGACATAACTAAAATCGTTTTGCTCAAATAATAATGCAAACTCTTTATTTTTTATCAGTATTGGATTAGCACAAATTCTGTTGAACCAATCCTGGAATGTTGTAGTCACTGACATTATATATTCTGGTGTCATTGGAGTGTATAAAGTTGTAATTGTTGGAATAGCTGGAACAAAAACTTCAACGTTGTTTATCATCAAGTATTTGTAAAATGACTCCAATTCTTTGTATGTCCTTCTTACATTTCTATACGTTTCCTTTTTAAATCCCCCTAATTTATGAATTTTAGCATTAAATTTAAAAATAGGATTTTTCACTTGATCCCCGTTACTTTCAATCTCTTGAATTCTGATTATAAGCCTGAACTTACCCTGATGGTATCTTTCAGGTAGATATTTTTTGAGGTCCATCTCTGTAGGATAGTCATTGAACTCGGAAACCTCTGTTGTAGCAGTAGACGGGCTAGTGTTACTGTTGGTATTTCCAGAAATATTACCAGCATCTGTTGTATTACTTGGATTGTATGTATCTGTAAGATGTCTATCCAAATTACCTGTGCCATCGGGATTTTGGCTGACCTGTTCTGCTGAGATGGGTTGACTGATTAGGCTGGATGTTATTTCGGAACTGTCATCAGCAAAAGGGTTGTTATCAAAATCGTCAGGGTCGTAAGGAACAACAGAACTCATTTTAAGTGGCTGGTTTTAGAGCTGATTGATTTCTTCTTGCGGCTAACTGTACTAATAATGCGTAATCGAAGTAATTCAATCACAATATAAAGCGGATTATTAACAATTTGAAATTACACAACAACTCGCAATGTGCACGTGACATTTTTTTTGTTGAGAGACAGAACAAATGAGACGTGTTCATTTGGGCCAGTTTGATCAGCTGCAATTACAGTTTATTACAGGTAGTACTAGTACTGTTTCAAATGATAAATATGCGCTAATCATTATCGTAAATCATAAAAATGGGAGGTTATGTAAGAAAAAAAGAGACCGAAACAGAAGGTGGCAAATTACATCAAGCATCAAACAATGTCCGAGTTGTCAATAGGCTTATCACTGATTGCCCGATAAGTTACATCGATCCATGGATTACTGGAATTAGAGACAATGTCAACTTCAACTTTCCAGTGATCTCTTACATTAAACTCAGAAGCATCAAAACCATGATCTGATGCATCCTCAAAATGCCATTTATGAATAGAGGATGTACCATATTGGTTTGGAATGATTTCTTCTTTCGCTTTGTCATAATGGTAATCAATTCCAGCCATTTTGTTGATATCTGGCAACAAATGTCTTTTAACATGATGCTGTAGATGACGTCTAAATTTTTTGTTTAAAGAGTTCATTTGTGGCTTAATATTCTCTTCATTTCCATGACATTGATTAACAATAAAAGGTGGCAAGTATTTGACATGAATATTCAAGTTATCAAATTCATTATCCCACGACTCGTCCATGATGTATCTTTCAAAATCTTCAAGACTTTCGAAGAACATTTCTTTCGAATTTCTTACTGCTGGAGGTTGCGATAGATGGTCAATATGAATGGGTTCCATATGAACTGGTTTTTGAGATTTTCTTGTCATGATGTTGATTGAGAGAATATATTCCTGGTTGATTTAAAAGCTTCTTTAGTCAGTATATGGAGTGGTAATAGACTAAAGAAATGTTTAATATCTCCATCTATTTTCTTGGGTATTTAACACAATATATATGAAAAGCATCAACCTAGTCCCCAAGAATTCAAAATTCAACCACCGATAGGTTGGAGTGAGCAATGTGTGACCTTGCAGGTATATATGTGACAGCTGTGACCAGTTTTACCACATCTAGATTATGTTCAAAAATTGGGAAAAAGTGGAGTCAAATCAAAGGGCTCTCCACTTCAAATTGACTTTTCAAATCCAAAGACTCTCGTCTGACCACGCCAAATTTTATCAAATTTGATCGGGAATCTGAGTATTGTTTAAGTTTCAAAACTTATTGTAATATATGAAACTGACTCGTAAGTTGAAGAGATAAGTTACAGTGGGGGAAGTTGCTGATGACATCATCACTCTCCTTCGATTTAAATTTGTAAATTAGGTTAGCACATATGTCAATTGGTTTTTCCACCTATTAAAAAAGTAGATTCAACAAAGTAGTGATAATTTAACGAAATATTGATTTCAACACTCTGAAACATGGTAGTAATTCTTAATAGACCCTAGTATTATCCAGTTGCATAACTTTTTAGTGGTTGAATTTGATAGATCTGACGGAAATTTGTAGGGGAGTCGATCAAAAACTTCACGCGTTGAAATTCAGGTTACACATTGACAATAACAGCACATTACATTGAGCGTGCTGTAACTAGGAAGGTGATTGAGATATAACACCATTGATATGGAGCTTTTTCAGAACTTGATTAGTGCTCCCCAAAATGCCAGTGAAAAAGAAGTGGAGGACAATATTACAACATTAGTAGATCGGTTGGCACATTCGACATTAGTTAGTGATCGTCGTGGTGCCATTCTTGCTATGAAAAGTTTCAGCCGACAATACAGAGAAATTGTTATTGCAAAAGGTGTTAAACAACTTCTTGCTACGTTGAATCAAGATAGTTACGACGCTGATATAGTCAAAGCCATCTTAGAAACCCTACTTATATTATTTATCAGAGGGGAATCAGATAGTGATTTAACCAGAGACTGGATCAATTCACAATCCCGAGTGAAAAATGGTAAATACCCATCTCCTTCAATTCTTGTTCAAAACATTAAACCTGATCAGTTTTCTCTTTGGATTGCGGACGAGTTAACCCAGTCAACTGAAAATTTGGAACTTTTGATCGAAATGTTAGAATTTGATGATGTTCACATTAAAATATATGCTTTGCAAATACTCCAAGCTTTGGTATCAACAAGAAGAACAAGAACTCAAGAATTAATACTAAAATCTCCCACATCCATTTCCAAGTTATGTGCAATTTTGGATGATTTGTTTGAGCCTATCAGAAATGAGACTATTCTTTTGCTTATGGGCTTAGTCAAAGACAATTTTAATATTCAAAAACTTGTTGTTTTCGAAAATACATTTGATAAACTTTACAAAATAATCCACGAAGAAGGTGGAATTGATGGAACTATTGTTGTTCAAGACTGTCTTTCTCTTATTAGCAACTTACTTAACTACAATTCATCAAACCAAAAATTCTTCATTGAAACCAATTGTCTGAAACAGCTTGTATCATTAATTAATGAGTGCCTTGATCCTGGTAGTGGATATAGTTGGAAATCTCAAATGTTAGACAATCTTATTACAACATTAGATACCTGTCGTTTATTCATAGTCAAGGATACACAAGATATCCATACCTTACAGGATGCGATGGTAGATAATGGTGCAATGTTATCTTGTTTGAGACTTGTATTTTCGTTAAATGTTCCTAATGATATCAGAGTAACAGCTTTGATGACTGTCTCTGATATTATCCGAGGTAACAGTGAAGCTCAGTTCAAATTCTCACAAGTCGATGTCCCATATATCGATCCTAGTCTTCCTGCTCCTGCGCAAAAAATTGACGATATTGTTCCTATTATTGTGGCTCTTCTTCATTGGTGCTTACATTTAAATTCAGTTCATTGTTTTGATATTCGTGCTGCAGCTGCTTATACATTACATGCATTTTTCAAGGATAACGACGATGCTAAAGTAGCATTTTTGGATGACCAAATCTATGCATTCAATCTTTTGAATGGGATCAATGATAACGAAGCGAGTACAAACGTTGTTGCTGGAGAAGGTTCTAAAAGTGACAATGTAATTAATAAGCTTTCTTTGGCCATAGAATCATTGGATGAAACAGGGAGTACAGATTCTAGATCCGTTGATTCAGATACAGAAACAGAAACAACTTCTATTGATTTGAACGGTTTGGAAGCAAAAGTTAATATCTTTCAAACATTAGTGGAGGTAGAAAATTATAAAATCAATCCCTACAAAATTTGGTTTGCATCTAGTATACTTCTATATATAATGGAAGACTATCCTGAGATTAAGTTGAAGATATTAACAATCAATTTAGGTCACCTTGAGGACGAGGATGAAGACGATATAATATACCTACTTTCTGCTCTATCGCAAGCATTATGTACATCTTTGAAGCAATCTGACGTTAGGGTGCCTATTGCATATTTGATGTTATTATCGTACATTTGCTGGGAATCACACGAAGCTGTTGATGAACTTTTGAAGGACCCATCTGTTATTGATCAATTTCTCGCCTACATTGTCGATCCTGTAAATGATAGTGCATTACCACAAGGCCTACTTTCATTCTTTCTGTCAGAAGTATACGAGTTCACGAGAAGTACTTCGCCAATTTCTCGTATCCAGCTACATGCATTACTTTCGAAACGAGTTGGTATTCATTCCCTAAGCTTGAAAATTCAACAGATTTTAAAAAACGCCTACATATGTAATTTTGATGAGCTAGACTGGATTAAACCATCAAGGGATGAATCGGGCTTACCAGAGGTTTATTTTGACAAAGTTTTTGTGTCTTTAATGAAAGAAAATGCCTACAGAATTACAAAAGCAATTGGTGTTGATCCCCATATTATACCGCCGAAAAGATTGGATTACTCTTCGTTTGAGACAGTTCAGACACAATTGAAGGAGGTTTTACAGGAATATGAGAGATTTAAGACAGATTCCAAAGAACTATCTGACAAGCAAATGAAACAGCTTGCAGAAAGTGCATCTGATTTCAATCAGCTAACATTAAAACATGAAAAACTTATGTCTGGAATGCATGAACTCACGTTACAAAGAGATGAACTCGTTGACAAGCTTTCTCAATCAATAACTGAAACAGAAAAATTGAAGGAAAAGGTAGCATCATTGGAAGCTAAAATTGAATCGACAAGCGAAGAGCTCAAAAAGACCTCCTCTAGTTTGAAAAAATGTGAAACTGATTGTGCAATGTACAAGGAAAAGTTTGAAACTGTTGATAAAGCCAAAAGTATTGCAGAAAATGGAATTAACAAAATGAGCCGTGAATTGATGAACTTGACAGCTGAAAAAACTTCCAAAGAAAAGAAAATTGCAACTCTGGAAAAAGAAATTTCCAATTTGAAAAGCTTATTGGAGAAGTCTAAAAAAGAAGTGACAAGCTTGAAGACAAAAAATGACGATTATGTTTCCAAATTTGAGTTTCAAGTTGAAACTTTAACTCTTGATTTGAACAATGCAAGAGGCGAGGCAGTAAAATTACGGACTTTTGTTACAGAGAAAGATAAGAGAATTGGAGAGCTTGAGAAAAATGCATCTGACCTTGTATCGAAGCTAAGGTCCGCTGCAGGAATAATCGAAGATCTAAAAAATCAAAAATCCCAACTAGATAGGGAATTTAATCAGTATAAGGAAAATGTGACTAATGAAATACGAGATTTGAAGGTAACAATGCTGGAGCTTCAAAACGCAAAGAACTCCTTGGAGGAGGAAACAGACCTTTTGAGAAAAGAGAAGGAGAAGCTGAATGACGAGCTTACCTCAACTTTTGAGGATTTCACCCACTTACAAGAGGAAACTTCTAAGGAGATTGAAATTCTGAATGGAGAAATTTCAAAACTCAAGGAACAGTATGACACAAGTGAGTTGCTTAATCGGCAGCTAGAAGAGAACAACTCTAGCTTGAAAAATATGATTGATGAAATAAAGACAGAGAGTGAAAAAAGTTCAAAATCTTATGAAGAGCGTGCCAAAGAACTTGAGGATAAATCAGTTTTAAAGATCAAAGAACTTCAAACGCAGTCAGAATTGTCAGAATCTGAAGTTCACAAGTTGAGAGAGGAAATTCAAGATCTCCAGTCTAAATTATCTGCTGCCAGCTCCAGTGTCAAAAGCTTGTCTGAAGAAAAAGATAATTTGGAAATAGAGAAAAGTATAAGTCTGAAAAAAATCGACGAATTGGAACAAGGGAAACAAAGTTTATCAGAACAACTCAGAAAAAATAAATCCGATAGTAAATCTGCTATTGATCAGAAACTCATTGAAATTGCAAAGTTAGAACAAAATTTAGAGCAGAAAGAATCTGAATCAGAGAGACTATCTCAGAAACTGGCTGCTTTTGAGGATGGCCAAGATGCTACTACCAAGGACTTGTCGGCTACCATTTCAAATCTGAACTTGGAGCTTCAACAATTAAAGAGTTGCAAAACTGATTTTGAGGAAAAAATAGCAGTTTTGAAAGAAGACGTCAATGTACTGACTGAAACGAAATTTAAACTTGAATCTGACCTGGAAGTAGCTCTTACCGAGAAGGATCATGAAACCCAGAAACTTGAAACAATTGTTGAAGAATTAAATGGTAAGATTGAAAGACTTCTTTCTGAAGGCAAAATTTTGGGAGATGAAAATGCTTTGCTGAAAGCAAAATATGACACCCTTAGCGGTTTGGAAAAGAAACTCAATGAAGAGACTGAAATTAACCGCCAACTAGAGCTTCAACTCGGGAAGCTTACATCAGAGAAGGATAAGGTCGAGGCTTCTTTACAATCTTCAGTTTGCGACTTGAAAAAGGCTATCGCAAGTAAGGATGAGTTAAGTGATAATTTAGCAGAACAAATTGAGTCGTTGCAGATCTCTTTAGATAAATTGAAATGCGAAAATGCTGACATGAAAATAGAATTGAAAAGGTCGAGAGAGAAGGAAGCTGACTCAGTAGATCAAATAAAGGAGACCTCAAAACTTCAAAATGATTTGAAGCTGGAGAAGATAAAAAATGAAAAGTTAACTGATGAATCCGATAAACTTAAGTTAGACCACAATTTAAGAGTCGAAGAAGTGGGTGAGCTGAAGAGCATCATTTCATCATTAACTATAGAACGGGACGAGATTCGTGACAAATTGGCGGACATGGAAAATACCAAATCTGTAATGCAACAAAAAAGTGCTGCAACTCAATCTCGACTGGACGAATTGTTGCTTTTGTGGACTGAGGCTACCGAAAAAGCCGCTTCGTATAGGCAGAGATTGATTGATATAGGTGAGGATGTCGCTAGCAGTGAGGATGAGGAAGAAGAAGAAGAAGAGGAAGAAGAAGAGGAAGAAGAAGAGGATGAAGAAGAAGAGCAAGAGGAAAGTAATGAGNAGCGATGGGGAAAAATAAAATGTTAACAGAGATGACAAAGGAATGTATACTCACGTTATAGATTATAGATCAACATTAAGTCCATTAAAACTGAAAAATATATCTTAAATTGGAAAAATAAAACACAAACTATAATTATAAAGGAAATGTACATAAAATGAAGCTAAAAAAAGTCAATAAACGCTATTGCTGCCTTGCTATTCGACGAGTAGTAAAGTATTAAAAACGTGAGGTATTAATGCTTTGATTTTACTTTCTAACAATCGTTTTCATTCTTCCTAAGAATGTTTTCTTTCTTGAAAGTCCATCTTCTTTTGGCACTGTTGATTTTGCACCATATGCAGGTGCACCATCCATAAAAGTACTACTACCTAAACCTAATGTGGTGTCACCATACAGTTTCTCGGTTGCACCAGCATCTACTTGAGCTAAGACTGGCTTAGTTGCCACTATACTTTGAAGGTCTCCAGAATCAGCTCTTCTTATAATTGTGCCATTAGTGTAGCCTCTATTTAATTGGTCTCCAGTAGATCCACTTCTAGGTTTTATTGCAGCATTTGAATCTGCAGCCTGATCTATTCCAAACACCATATCGTATTGAGCGTCCTTTGAGTTTTCAGGAGCCATACCAGTAATTGAATTATTTGGACCATCAATAGGAAATGCTGCAACTGGAGCTGCTTTGGTGTCTTTGTTACGTTGAGGTGTACATGCATCAAATGGTCCATCATGGTGAAATTTGCTGCCTCCAAAAAATCCAGTAACGTCTAATTTGTCTATTGTGTCAATATTCTTAGGGATTTCTTGGACAAACTTCTTCTTCCTTGTGCCCGATCTACGTGGTCGTTCATCGTCTCTGTATCTCTCTCTTTCTCTAGGTCTATCTTTATGTTCACGACTTTGATGACGATGAGAACGATTTGCATCTGATGATGGATAATGTCTGTGATGGTTTGATCCAGATCTATGTCTAACTGAATCAGGGTCTCCGGTACTTTTTGATCTAACTCTTCCATCAGAAAGAATTCTAGTTGTGGTGGTACTTGTCATTTGCTCTGGATCTAACCTTTGAGGTTTGCTTGAACCTGCGGGAGGTGGCGGAGGGGCAGGGCGACGACCAGCAATGTTTACAGTATTAGAACGACGAGGATGTTCTTCTGAAGGGAATGGATTTTTCTCATCTTTCGGATATTCATCTTTAGCATATCTTTTACCAACAACTTCTTCATAAGAAGGGGGAGGAGGCGGTGCTTGACGTGATTGAACATGTATGTTAGATCTTGTTGGTGTACTGTTAGAATTTCCTGAGTTCCGACGATTGGTAGCAAAAGGATTGTAAGAGTCTTTTCTGTTTAATGAATTCTCACTTGCTGCTCTTCCATAGTCAGGCCTTAGCTCTGTAGGAGGCTTTGTTAAGTGATCAAATTCATCACCTTCCTCAAAAGAATTAGCATCTTCGTTGTAATAGTCATCATAATAATTATCATCGTATAAATCATCTGATTTTCTACGGCCAACTTCTTTTTCTTCTTCAATCTTTTGGTTCAACCATGTTTTATATTGCGGATCCTCCGATGTTGGAGACGCAACCCTTGATCTTTCTTCCTGTAAAAGAGCCGAGCGGAATGGATTGTTGCTAGAAATCCTTCTTCCAGAACCACTAGATGTCACTGAAGGGTTGGGATGATTGTACATACTATCAAAGGATGTTCCTAGCAGTTGTTGCTTGTGAATAATTGAATCGAGTAACAATCAGGTACATACGCTTGCTAAAACCGCAGGTTTGAACGATGAATCTCAAGCTCGCCTTAGGAAAGCTAAAAAAAACATTCCTGCTTAAATTGGAAGTTCGCGCCAACAACAACAGCAATCTTGTCGCAATCCCAGGAAATCATCATCATCATTCATAAAATATACAGTGTGTTTCGATATATACACGAGTTGGGGTTTTAGGAGTTACTAGAACCAGTAACCTTAGAACTTTTTTTACGGCTAAGTTCAGCAGCATGTGTAATAATTGCAAGCGTTTCGGCTTTCAATTCCTCCTGTGCCGCTTGAATGAGCTCGAGATTAAAGAGTTGTCCTGTTCTAGAATCATCAATCATCTGTTTGACAACTTCTATATGCCTCTTCAATTTCTCCGAGTCTTCAGCAGATATATACTTTTTCCAATCATTTAATGCTTGCTCAGAATCAAAGCAAATAAGTTCAAGGTTATTGACATGCTTTAAATAGCTTAACTTATTTTGATCTTCTTTGGTCGATTCTTTACTTTTCTTGACTAGTTCTTCAATCTCTTCCTTGCTCATACCCGTCTTACCAAAAACTGTGATAGACGACTGTTTACCAGTATCCTTATCTTTAGCACTCACTTTGATGATTCCATCAGCATCAATATCAAAAGTAACTTCGATTTTCGGAACCCCTTTAGGTTTAGGTGGAATACCACTCAATTTGAATTTACCAATCAATTTATTGTCTGCGACAATTGGCCTTTCCCCTTGGTAAACGTTAATTTCAATGGAACTCTGTCCATCAACAGCTGTTGAATACATTTGTTGTAATTTACAAGGGATTGTCGTGTTTCTTGGAATCAATGGAGAATATAATCCACCATATGTTTCAATACCTAGAGTTAACGGCGTGACATCAAGTAAAAGAACATCCTTCACATTTCCTGACATTACTGCACCTTGAATCGCAGCACCTAAAGCAACAGCTTCATCTGGGTTGATATCTGTATTCGGTTTCTTTCCAAAAAATTCCTCAACAACCTTTCTAATCTTAGGCATCCTAGTCATACCACCAACCAGGATAACTTCATCAATTTGGTCTTTAGTCAAATCTGCGTCATTAAGAGCCTTTTTCAGGGGAATCATTGTTCTTTCAATTAGTGGCATACTCATAGCATCAAGTTCTTCTTCTGTAAGATCATATTTGATACTTTCCGTCTTCGTAATAAATGGAATTTCAATTGTGGTTTTACTAACGTGACTTAATTCGATCTTTGCTTTCTCGGCTGCCTCCTTGATTCTCTGAATAGCATTTATATCTTCTGACAAATCTGTCCCTGTACTACTTTTAAACTTATTCAGAATCCATTGAACCAAAAGGTTGTCAAAATCTTCTCCACCTAGATGTGTATCACCATTAGTGCTAATAACTTCGAAAACACCATCTTCAATGTCTAAAATAGAAAGATCAAAAGTACCACCTCCCAAGTCATAAACTGCTACAATTCCATCGTTCTTGTTACCTAGTCCATAAGCTAAAGAAGCTGCTGTTGGTTCGTTCAAAACTCTCAAAACATTCAGTCCAATTAACTCTCCTGCAACTTTGGTAGCTTGTCTTTGAGAATCATTGAAATATGCAGGAACAGTTACTACAGCATGCTTAATTTCACCTTCTTTCATACTCAATGAGTTTTCAGCAACATGTTTCATCTCTTTCAAAATCAAACCTGCCACCTGTTCTGGTGAATACTTCAAATTCTCACCAACAGTTGTTTGTAGCCACGCATCCCCATTATCACCAGGAACAATAGAGTATGGCATCAGTTTGACATCTTTCTGCACCTCTTGGTCATCAAATTTCCTACCAATGAGTCTTTTTGTAGCATAGAATGTATTTTTGGGATTAATCATCCATTGTCTTTTAGCTGGTGCGCCAACTAGAACATCACCGCTTGGCGTGAATGCAACAATAGAGGGTGTGGTTCTACTTCCTTGATTGTTTTCAAGTATCTTAGGTTTCTTTGTAATTTCATCAAGAATTGCAACAGCTGAGTTGGTAGTTCCAAGATCAATACCTATAACCTTAGTAGATTTCGGAGTGACAGTGGAATTTGGACGACTCAGTATTGCCTTTATCACTTGATTTTTGAAACATCTCAATTGAACTTTTGGAACCAAGAACATTATACACTGATCTATCAAGTTTAGTACGATGTCAACGTGAATTGGTGTTGAGCTGAACATGTCCAACTTTTGTGCCGAAAAGTTAAAATAATCTCCGCGTCACGATATTACGTGATGAACTCATGCACAGAGGCTCAAATGTATTATATATAGTAGCTACAGATTGGATATTAAATAGAGATTAGTATATAGATGAACAGGGGTATGGGAGTAAATTTGCTCTTCTTCAAAATTCTACAATTGGTCCCATACCGATGGACCTCCAACCATGCATATCCATATCCAACCTTTCCACTGTTGCAGACGTTCTTTGATGTCGACAATGTCCATGTAATCCTGTGATCCATTATTTAGATTGAAACTAGCCAGATTTTGAAAGCTAGATGTCCCATGATTCAAGTAGCCAGGCTCACTAAATACAGATACATTATCTTCATTGTTATTGTGTTGTGTTGAGACCGATTTCAATTGTAGCGTCAAACGTTCGATTTGTTTTTTGTAGGTCTCTATTTCATTTTTAAGTTCTTCAAGTTTGAGGTCGGTATCAATTTTAGTTAACTTCAGTTCCAAATTTTCAGCTTTTAATAACTTCAATTCCTCTTTTATCTTCTCGTTCTCCATAGATATATCATTTACTTGAGTTTGTGAGTTTTCTGTCAATTGTGAGGAGTTTGGCTCACTAGTCCTATTGTTTTCTAGTCCCTTGAATGTTTCATTCTGGCATTGATCATGTTCCAAATGAGATTGTTCTTCATTGGATCGGTTTGATTCATCGTTTTCATTTGCAACCATAGAATCTTCCTCCACTGCTTGGTTTACTACTGGAATTTCCAAATTATCATCTAAATCAATTTTGATAGTGCTTTGTATAGGGGTTTCATTTTCCGACCCTGTTGCTTCAGAGTTAATTGAAGTTCCCCTCTCCAAAAAATTGTCTTCTACTACATCTTGAGTAGGCGTTTCGTCTTCTGGCTTCTTGTCAACACTGGTATCATCTTTTTCAGTGTTCAAAGGTTGGGTATTTGAACTATTTACATTCTCCCCTTCTTCCGGTGTGCTTTCCACATCTTCGGTTTTGGTTGACTTTTTTACCTTCTTTTTCCCCTTCTTGTTTTTTTTCTTGAGCTCTTCAAACTTTTTTCTTGCTGCTTCAAGTTTTTCCTCCTTTGAAAGTTCTTCTTCACTCATATTGCTGGCTGATTTTTGGTAAAGTTCAGTCTGTACGCGTAGTCCAGGTGCTGTCAACAATTTGTTGAGTGCATAGTCAATCTAAGGTGCCTCATCGTTCGTCGATCGTCTAAATATTCCGAGCCTCCAACGGATACTCCAAAAATTACCTATTCTGGAAATAGATAAACATCAATACTTGTAATACTTGTTTTGGAGTTGTACATGTTTCCGCCTAATCATGTAGGGTATATTTTATAGTACCATTTTGGTAAAAACAATCCGAATATTTTTTTATTGTTCAGATAACTAAGTAGACTTGGATCTTCAATTCTTGAGTGATGTCAACCATAGCAACAGTTAATAATACTGCATTTGCAGAATCTTTTTGGTCTGTAGACACAACTGCACAGGAAATTCTTTTCAAACAGCATGAAAAGGGTACAAAAACTTTAAACTCATTGGTACAGTTTTACAAGGAGTTCATGCATCTTGAAAGTGAATATTCAAGAAAATTCAATTCAATAATTGGCAAACTTGAACTTCCGAAACATGAATATGCGAGTACATTGAAAACCAGCATTGATGTTTTTCAAGAACAATGCCTTAAAATCAGTGAATCTCATAGCTTACAGTCTAGGAGGGTTTATGACTCACTTCAAATACCACTACAGGAAATTGTTAGTGAGAGGAAAGCAAGAGAAAAATCGATGGAGACCAGAATACAACAAAGTTGGTCAGCATTATTACTACTAAAAGCAAATTGTGTTTCCAAAAGTGAAAAGTACGAAGAGATCTGGAATGAGATTTGCAATCTTAAAAGTAAAAAGTTAACTTTAGATCAGATAGAACTTCAGAGATTAGATGAAAAGCTTGAAAAGATGAAGAAAAAGATGTTTCAAATTAGAGAAGATAACTGGAATCTCGTCAATAAATACAACGAAAACCTTAAAAACTGGTTAATTCTATGGTGGGAATCATGCAACGAGTTGCAGACAGAAGAAGAAAAGAGAATCAGGTTTATCAAAGCCAACCTGTGGGAGTTTGCAAACATACTGAACACTTTTTGTGTAGAGGAAGATAAGTACTGTGATAATATCAGAACGTCACTACAAGATTGCAGTGCACGCAAAAATGTCGATATCTTTTCTAGACAATTTAAGACTGGAAATGAGACATTTGCACCAATGACCTTCGTAGATTTCACTAAAAATGAAACAAGACCATTAACTGAACACACAACGCAAAAGTTTGATCCATCCCAACTCCCTTTTCCTGGCAAGACACCTATCCACACTAAACGTAATCCACCTCCAAAACTCGACGAAACAACAGAAACAGCTTTCGAGATGATCGGAAAATCAAAAGAACTATTTAAGGAACTTCAAGAAGAAGCTCAGAAGGAAGCTTCTCAAATGAGACTTAAGGTTCCAAAAGCTGATGACGAAAATCTTTCAGAGCCTAGCACGAATGTTATGTCCAACTACTCAAATCCAACTACCCATACAAGCGTTTCATCTGAAAGCTTTAATGAAAGCATACAGAAGAATTTCAAGACTCAGTTGAATGAATTTACGAAAGGATCACATGAGGCGGATGGACGTGATGATATAAACAAACCAGATACAACAATGCCAGGTAGACCAGAAGACATTTCCAACTTTGAAAACAAAAATATTTTTAGAGAATCGATGATCCCAGCTCAAGGTACAGATAAGAACGCCAAGCGAAAATCATTGACTAACATCTTCAAGAAAGCATTCAGTGAAACACCGGAAAGGATAAAACCAGAAGTATTTGAGTACAAACAAATTTTACCCAAGAGTAATACACAACATGCATATACCGCAGAAAAACCTTTGCGTCCAAACTCTTTAATGCCAACGGAGGAAGACATAAAGAAGGCCTCTAAGTTGATGAAGCCTGAACGCAGAGCTAAGAACTCAGTGAGAAAATCTAAATCTCAATATAATATGAACAATACACGTATTTCACTCAATGATCTACCTACTACTTCGATTGAAGGCTTTCCTGTGATAGCACATTGTAAAGCACTATACAGCTATCAAGCACAAATTGAAGAAGAACTTTCATTCAAAAAACGAGATATATTATTGGTTCTTCACAAACAGAAAGATGGATGGTGGTTCGCAGAGAATTTGAGTTCAAACGATTCTGGGCTGGTACCATGCAATTATCTTGAAGAAATTCGTTAAGGAATCATCGATTTGACAATTACTTATTTATCGCTTTATAACAGTTTCTACAAACATTTCCATTTATCATTTTTAATAGATATTCATTAGCCTTTGAACATAAAAATAGCAAGTCACTGAAAAAAGCAACATACCCAAACATATTCCCCAGAACCATTGTAGATCATCTCTGTCTTGACCAGGAACTAAACAGTTCATACCCCATAAACCTGTAATAATGTTGAGAGGTAATACAATAGTACCTAAAACAGTGATTTTCCCTAAAATATCATTCATATCATTGTTAACTTTTGTCATGTCAATATTTATTTGTGCCAAATAGTTAGAATGTGATCTAGCTAGAAGCTTTTCATAATGATTTAAATTTTGAACCATAGTAACAATATGATCCTGAATATCACCCAGGTATAAACCGATTTCGGATCTTGGTGCCACTTCCCACTGCTCATTACATCGTTTAGAAAATCCTTTGATAACATCAGCCTTGAATCCCAACAATCTCAGCATAAACATCACACGCCGTCTACAATCTCCAATTCTTTTCAACATATCTCCTTTTTTCTTCCAGCTTATTATTTTGGTATCAACCGAACTTTTACTTGATGAGGACGAAGTAGTAGAGTATTTGGTGTATATAGAATCATTGTCACCGTTGACATTGGAGTTTCTTCGTTTAAGTTTGAACCAAATATTGTCATTATCATTATAATTATCATTGTCATCATCACTATCACTACTATCTTCCTCTGAATCCGACGCTTTACCTGATTGCATTGTAATAATCTCATCTTCGATGGCGTTGACTTCATATTCAATTGCTTCAATCAATGGTCCAAATGCATCTGTAATGTCATCGATAAGAGCATAACAAACCCAATCTGAAGAAATTGTTAGATAATCTTTTAATAGCCTAGCACGGCGGCGAACATTACCCGTGTGCGGAGTCTGTTTGAAGTGAAATGTAATAACACCGTCTTTAAAAACAACTATGTACATGCTCAAAGGGACTAAATCCTCTTTGTTTTGTTTAGTTTTCCGTTTCTTGGACATCAGAGATTTCTTCCCTTGTGATTTCTTAGATTTTTTGGAAGACCTTGAATAAACTGAATTATTACTACTGGAGGAAGATCCACCTGACTTTCGCCTCCTCATTGAAAAGATCCGACCTAGGAAAGATTTCTCATTTCGTTTTTGGTTTTCTTCCTCCTTTGCTTCCTCAAAAGCCCGCCGTGCAGCCTTTTTTCGCATTTGATGTTCGTTTTCGACATCAAAAGATGTAAAACAGACAAAATAATAATCCCTAAAAAGCTCCACCTTTTCTCGAGCTTCACCTAGGAAAATATCTTCCGATGTTAACGGATGAATACCAAAAGTTTTGGATATCACTTTCATCTCATCTTCTGTTGGATTCATCACGTCAAGCCAAAAAGGCTCGGCAAATCCTTGAATCACGTTCGACCCTGAATCCTGTCCACTCAAAGTAGTTTTCGAAGCCAGACTCGGAATGGTTGAATTTTTGTGTAAGGTAGTATCCTTATCTTCATTACTGAGACTGGTTCCCGAATTATCAATACGAGGAACAAATAGCTCTTCAAGAGATAGACCATTGTGTGTCAAGCCTGATAGATTGGGGGAACTAATAGTAGAGGTCATACTCTCCCTGAAGTAAGTAAATCTCATGTTCTTCATCTTGTCATTTTTACCGAAAGGCTTATTCATTGGGTGCTTCCGAGATCTTAATCTTCCATCAATAAGATCAGTTTCTTCTTCCTTATGTATCAACAAAGGTTCCGAAATATTACCATCTTCTATATTTGAAATGATAGGGTATTCAAAGTTGACATTGTTAATAGCTCCGTCGTTTTCTTCAATGTCAGATGTCATATTTGGAGTAGAAGATCTTGATCGTTTCCTTTCCTCAATTTCTGTTTTGATAAACTCTTTCAATGGGTCTAAATTTGGCCATTTTTTAGACCTGTCAACCTCATTTAACGAATCAACTGGGAAGCAAACATCATTTAGTGAGGATGTATTCGAAGCACGCCTGGAAGAAGGGTTCGATGAAGCATACAAGGAATCACCATCTTCTGATTCATTGTGTAAAGATTCTGTAAAATTTGAGATTGGCAATGATTGAGAAAGTAGACTCCTTTGTGCAACAGATTTTCTTTGATTTTGTATTGCAAAAGGATTATTGAAAGTTGATGTTATAGGATTGAAGTTAGATGTCGGGTGTGATACTTTCGAAGATGTTTTGAGGTTGATAGATCCATAATTGTGTTCTGTTGTTGAACGGCCATTTCGATCTTTTGTGTTCAGCAAAGCTTGTGATTGTTGTATCATAGAATTCATGGGTTTATCGTTAGAATGTTTGATGGGTCTTATAACTTTTTGGTCAAGAGAAATGTCTGAAATCTTTCTGTGATCAGAAAACGGATTTGTTGACTGAATACCAGAGCCTGTATTATTTTCGTTCATTTCATTCTCTATAAGTCCCATGGCATCTATAACTTCATCGCCGTGCAATTCAGCCAGATGTTGTTCCCGTGTTTCTGATGAGTGCAAAGAAGAAATAGAGTTCCGCTTTCCCTTTGAAGAAGTTTCTTGGCCATAATTGATATTCTCTCTTTTGTTATCCTGTTCCGACATTTTTGTTAGCCAAGGAAAGACTCAGTGTTTGATTTACAGTTGTTGAAGTTGTGTAAAGGACATGCACACAGAAAAATCGGGCGTTAAACGAGAGATCTGCGCTGCATCGAGTTTTTATATCTTCTACCAATAGAAACTCAAGCAGCTTGATTTATTCTATGTAGAGAGCTACTCTATACACCTTCTAACTTCCTGTTTTACGTCTATAAACTAGCATCATTTGAGATATTGGAGTGGGGGTTATACTATAAGTTAAATCAATAAACAAGGTGATCATTCTACCTTTGGTTTCTTTAACACTTGCGCTTCACTAACATCTTCAAATTCGACATCATCCAAATCTTCTTCTTCCTCATCAGTTTTGTTTGCATTATCCACTTCCGATTTTGCCTCCATTGCCTTTTTTTTGCTTTCAAGTAAATTTTTCATTGTTTCGAATTCTTCGTTGTCGTCAATTTTTAAAAGTGCTTCACCGATATCAATCATTCTGGAGACTAAAGCAGCCCATTGTTCCTGAGTTAATGATATTCCCTTACTTCCTGGTAACCATGGCCCCTCTTTGTCTTTTTGATAATATTCCCTAATATCTACAAGCTTCATGTTTTTGAATTTCCTTACTGTAGCCTTCTTCTTTTCAGTCCCGAGATCAAATTGGATTTGTGGTCCTTGTGCATCATTATCGCCGATTTTACCTTTTACACCCGATTTTGCGGAAGCATCATACTTTCTTTTGAAAGTTTTCTTTGGTGGCATTTCAGTTGAATCTATGTAGAATGAAGAAAGCAGGCAGACACGTTCTAATTAATGTTTTGAAAACGTGAATTTGTGCATGAATTTGCAACGAATTGGCCACAGCCGCGTAAAGACAATACTAAATCAGCACTATGTTCCAGATCGACAGTGTCGAATTGAAAGTTGTGTTTAACAAAATTAGTTAGATTGATGTCTCTTGGATTGAAGAAAGTTCCTCAAGATTTGGATGGTATTTCTCCACTTATCTTAGGTGGTGCAGTTTTTAATACTCAATACAACGATGATCCTAAATCTATGCCGATTTATTCATTACTGGAGTCTAGTTTTTTGAAAGGAATAAATGCTATTGACACATCACCATATTATGGTCCATCAGAAGAATTAATTGGAAAGGCTTTGAAAGAGTTACACGATGAAGGGAAGATTGAAAGGGATAATTACTACATTTGCACTAAAGTAGGAAGAATCAAGCTTGATGACTTTGACTATTCACCTGAATGGGTTGAGAAATCAATACTAAGATCACTGGAAAGATTCAATACCACTTATTTGGATGTTGTATTTTTGCATGACATTGAGTTTCCAACTTATGAGGAAACAATTGGGGCATTGAAGAAACTGATGGAACTTAAATCTCGTGGGTTGATCAGATGGGTTGGTATTTCAGGTTACCCAGTTGACTATATTTATAAGGTTGCAAAGAATGTGAGAGAAATTGATGAGATCGGAACATTGGACCTTGTTATGAGTTACTCAAATATGTGTCTGCAAAATATAACACTTAAGGAATATTATGACAAGTTTATTTACGATACAGGTGTAAAGTTGGTCAATAATGCATCTATCCTATCAATGTCAATGTTAAGATACCAAGAAACGAAAAGTTTCCATCCTGCATCTCAAGCGTTGAAAGATAAATGTTTTGAATTGGCTATTATGTTAAGAGAGAAACACAATACTGATCTAGCTGATTTAGCAACAAGATTTGCAATTAGAGAGTGGCAAAATAGAAGAGGTAGAACAGTTATTGGTGTTTCTAATGTTGAGGAATTGAATGTTGCATGGCAACAATATGTGAATGTAACGAGTGGAAAATTTGATGAGGAAGATGACAGATTAGTTAAGCTAAGTCAAGAATTCTTAGGGGAGCATTTTAATGAGGTTTGGCCAAGTGGTACTGATCATAACATTTAAAAATTTTTTTTCTTCATATATAAGACAGTTATATAACTGTGCATAACTACATTATAAAAGCTTGAAAAACACTTTTATTCATAAAAATTACAACTTAGATGAAAGTTGATCATTAATTAGGTTGATTGCGGCAAAATCAATCACCTTAACATTTCTTTCTACTACCCAAGTTTGAAATTTGACAATTGAACCAGATTTCCATGCAACCACTTTCAAAGTTTCACCAGGATAAACATGACTAGTAAATCTACATTTGATTTCATCGAAAAGTCCGTATTTATCAAGTAATATTTTTGCTGAAATGCCAAATGAGCAAAGTCCATGTAAAATCGGTTTGTCAAAGTTACCACCTTTGGCAAAATTAGGATCAATATGAAGAGGGTTGAAATCTCCATTCAATCTATAAATAGATGCCAAATCATCATGAGTTTTGTAAGTTGATTGAAAGTCGGGTGTTCCAGAAGTGGAAAAATCTTTCAAATAGAAATTACTAATTCCTTCCTTATTTTTTGGGAAATATTCATTTTTACCACTTTTTGTTTGACAATCACGAATAAAGTATGAACCAATGTTAGTAAATAGTAGCTCTCCTTGTTTATCAAAAGTTTTATAACCACTCCTCATTAAAACATTCTTTTTGCCCTTATTTAAAATTTCAATGGGGAAAGATTCAGTCTTCAATTGTCCTGAAGTTGGAATAGGGAACTTATTAATTTTAAGGTAATGTTCTCCATGTAGTAGTTTCATCGGATTATAGTCTTTGAGAAGAGAGTCAAAATTCAAACCACCATCTTCCTGATTCATGAATGGAATAACACCAAATGATGGAATGACTTGAAACTCATTGTCCCCTTCATAAACATATTTGAGTTCTTTACTGGTGGCACCTATTGATATGTTGTATAGGATGACTTGATGATGATCATAAGAGTAAGTTTCATCCTCATCCTCATCATCATCATCAACTTCTTCTTCATCCTCATCCTCATCATCATCATCAACTTCTTCTTCATCCTCATCCTCATCATCATCATCAACTTCTTCTTCATCCTCATCCTCATCATCATCATCAACTTCTTCTTCATCCTCATCCTCATCATCATCATCAACTTCTTCTTCATCCTCATCCTCATCATCCTCATCATCATCACCAGTTCCCCCGACAGACTGAAGTATGGCCATTGACGATTGTTCAGCTGACTTCAAAGTAATTGGGTTACTGAAATCAACAATATCATTCCAGCTTTTTTGAACAAATTCTGGTTGAATTTGATCCTCATGGGAAACTGCACCTTTAGCCCTCTGCCATCTGGTATTACCTATCCAACCAGCACCTACTTCAAATAAATCACCTGTAACACCACCGACTTCCTCACTACAAAGAAGTACAACCAATGGTGAAACTTGAGAAGTTGAAAATTTATTCAATTCATTTTCTTTGAAAATTGTCTTTGTCATTGCAGTTTCAGCATGTGGAGCAATAGCATTACATTTAATACCTGCCTTTTTACCTTCAATTGCCAATGTTTTAGTAAATGCCAAAATACCTGCTTTGGCTGAAGCATAATTTGCTTGACCAAAATTACCGTAAATTCCTGATGTTGAGGTAGTGTTAATGATCCAACCTGATTTTTTCTCTGCAAAAATAGGCCAAACTAGTTTACATAATCTGAAAGTTGCAAGAACATGAATTTGAATAACTTGATCCCATTCCTTTTGTGTCATTTTTATAAATGAACGATCTCTTAAAATGCCTGCATTATTGATTAGAATATCAACAGTTCCAAATGAATCAATGGCAGTTTTAACAATATCTTGTGCTTGTGAATAAACATCATGTTTTGAACCTACTGCTTCACCACCTGCCCTTTTAATCTCTTCAACAACAGGTGATGGGTCATTGAAATCATTGACCACAACTTTTGCACCATATTTAGCAAACCACATAGCATGCGATTTACCTAATCCATTACCCGCACCCGTGATGATGACAACTTTACCTCTCAAAGATTTGATTTTGGTATTACCTTGATCATTTGGTTTCAGCTTCGATGTGATTTCCCAAACTTTGTTATAATCTTTTAACATTATTGGATACTCAAACTCATTGAAATTGTAAATATCATCGAATTTTGTCAAGATTGCTTCTGGCGTCAAAGTATCATTACTAGGGTTCAAATATAAACCTCCACTACGTTGCCATTTGATTTGAGCAAACAATCCCGCTGCAACTTCATAGATAGATCCTGTTGATGGACATTGTTCTGATGTAAGGTATAACACTAAAGGAACAATTTTTTCAGGAGATAATTTTTCCAAAACGTCCGGAGGCAAGACCTTTTCAGTCATTCTAGATTTTGCAAGTAAGGAAATAATATTTGTTTTGATGTTATATTTATAACCTTCTTTAGCCAAAGTTTCACCAAAGCCGACAAGTGCAAGTTTAGCACATGAATAATTAGCTTGACCAAAGTTACCATACAAACCAGCTGGCGAAGCAGTCATAATAATTCGACCATAATTTTTCTTTTTAAAGATTTCCCAACAAAGTTTTGTTAATTTGAAGGCACCATTGAGATGAACATCCAAAACATCTTGAAATTGTTGTTCTGTCATGTTTTTAAAACTAGCATCTTTTAGAATACCTGCATTGTTGATCAAAATATCAACAGTACCAAAACTATCAAGAGCAGTTTTCAAAATACCTTCTGGATTAGTGACCAAATTATCATAATTGGCTACTGCAACACCACCTTTAGCCCTAATTTCATCGACAACGGTATCTGCCGCCTTTGTAGAACCACCACTACCACCCAATGTTCCACCTAAATCATTTACCACAACTTTAGCACCTCTTTCTGCAAACTTAAGAGCATAAACTTTCCCGAGACCACCCCCGGATCCTGTAATGATAACCACCTTATCCTTGAGTGTTATCTTGTCTGTCATAATGTCAAATGTATCGTATACTACTGTTACTACTGTGTTATCAAGAAGAAACGCCCAACATCAGCAGCAGCATCAGCAGCAGCAGCAGCATCCCCCGCTTTATACACACAGACAAACAGCCCAACTCCGAGACAGCTCCCCAAATCTCTTTCTTCCCCACACGCCAGCACTTTTT